>BEXV01000985.1:37669-49180 GCA_003118195.1 Hemicentrotus pulcherrimus
ACACACACACACACACACGCGCGCACGCGCGAACACTCGATAATTTTGTTTCGCCCCGCCATTTCCAAAAGACGGTAAATGATCTGAAACGAAGGATTTAACCATAATCATTCTCTTTTACAAATTCAGATATGGAAATACACGATTACGAAGGACGATAATATTGTGACAGATATAAAATTCGTATTCGGCTTTTAAAAGTCAAGCCCACATGCCAAGGTTGTCATACATTTGACATTCGATGATTACCCCTAGTGCCAATGATATTGAGGTTGAATTGATCCTCAATAAACCATAAACCGCAACCGCTTAGATATGGCCATGAAAATTGATGAGTTTTACCCCAAAAAATGATAGTTATTTCATTTCCATTGTTTTAACGGCTCAAGGCCCCCTAACATAATCTCGGTTATTTTTTTTATTTTTTTTTTTGACGATCAATCATTACAAATTTCTGTTTGTTTTTTTTTTTCTTATTTACTGTTGTAATGCTACGCGTTGTATTTATCTGTCTGACACACAAAATCAATTGTAGGTTAAAATGTATTACAAGGATACATTAATCGGAGTTTTGATTGAAGGAGATCTAATCAATCGTGTTTTCTGTATGTTATAAAGGTACATAGAAAATATCACACCAGTTAAAATCACCTCATTTAAATTATGTAAAACGCAGTTAATATTTTAAATCACTGTGTTTTAATGCGTCCGCAACCCCTCTCAAGTAATCAATTATTGAAGAATTACGCTCAAATTTTTGTTTGTATTAGATTATGAATTTTTGATCCTAGACTCGCTCGTCAATGATGGTGCCGTTTGCGTTGATTAATATGTTTCTCGACAATTTTCTTTTGTTTTCAGAGGAACGAGCGGTCTCGATATCGACCTGCGGGCCATAGACATCAATCAATGTATCGATGACAACAATACCAACATCTCAAAGGAGGAGAACATCTTTTCAGACACCGATAAATGCGACAGAGCATCACAAACGGTAAGAGAAAGGAAAATAAATATTGGCGGTACAATGGTTTGTTCTTAATTTAAGAAAACAATTGTAGAACACAATAGACAATCGGGTCATATGTTTTTATTGTCATTTATCATTTAAACTATTATGAGTATCTTTTATTGCTATGATCATTATAATTGCCATTAGTATCACCATCATCATTATTATTATATCAATATTGTTATGACTGTTTTTTTTCTCAGAGTTTATATTGGGACTTGTAAACGCTCGAATATGACAACTATTGTGAAAAAGTAGTTTTCTATCTTAAATGTGATAACACATTGAGGGTGTGTGAGAGACATTGCATGCTCATTATCTATGCATAAGTTATATCATGATTTAAGACGTGGAGGAGAGCAGAGAGAGAGAGAGAGAGGAAGTGAGATATTAGAACAAAAAGATATATCCACATATGGATAAGGGGTCAAAAGAAATGAGATCAGGACGCTACAAAAAACTCGCATCATCAAACGCCATGGTGTTGTTTGCTTGGCGCCGCACCCTCATTGTTACTTTACACATGCATTATATCTCCATAATATGAGCTTAGTTTATGTCACAAGATACAAAAGTTGCACAACTCGCTGATGCATTCCCATGTCAGCAAAACGATGCCTCATGTGCCATACATCATATCTGTGAATAAAATCATCAAACATAAATTCATCGACTTTTTTGTAATGCTGCTCTAGGTTATCTTGCTCCTGATGTTACATATAAATGATTCGTGCTTGAGATAGATTTGAGGGAAAATTAAATGACATTTAACATTTCAAGTCTTCTAGTTGTGTAAAAGGTCACGGAAATAGCCACATGAGGTGCAACATTTAAACAGTCTTTATATATTTTAAAAGTATATAGAAACCCGTATTCTGTTACTGAAAGCTTAAACCTGACGCTCCATTTAAGCTTGGGATAAGTCGAGCCAGAGCGACTTTGATGGACTCTGGAGTAAGATTTCTCTGTAGTGAAGTCGAATTAAACGTTAGGCAACCCTGTTAAAGTTGACCCAAAACGGGTTTTAAATATAATTCATGATTTTATTCGCTCAATCAAATACAGGACTAAAAATGAACATGAGGAAAGACTAGTGTTCCATTTTGAAAAATTCGATTTATAAACATGAAAGATTTGAGATCCCTGACATTGATCCTGATTTATTAATTTTGCTGACTCTATCAATTAACGAACAGACGTTTGGAAGTGCAGTCACGTCTTGTTTCCACCTGCCGCAGCGAACTATCACAGACATCAATTCTCATCTCTCCCGTAACCCGATGTCTATTTTCATTGAGTAAACTAGGTCTAAGTGGACGGAGATTAATGGTGACATATTGCCAAAGTCCGATGACATTGAGTTCAGTAGAACACTGTCCTGAAGGATTGTGATCTTCTTTGATTTCAGTGATGTGATGAGAAGGGTTAAAAGTCATGCAGGAAAGGTTTTTTGAAGATTAAGGGATCTCAGAAAAGGCAGGTGTGATCTGTTGCAAGTCACAATTAAATTTTTCTACCTTTGATCAATTTCTGAGGTCTGTAAAAGGACACTGATTTGATACGCTCCTATCATGTCTATGAATATTAGCCTGCAGGCCTCAATGTCGAGGGCATATGTTCATTATACTACTAAAACAAATCAAAGGGACAAACATAGGATCTATTTGCTCCAACGAAGTGAAAAAGAAAAGCGAGAATCGGTAAAAGAGGAGAAAAGCGCATGTTTATTCTCACTCTCTGTCATTTATGACGTTGTATGCTCTGGTATCTCGTTATAGCTGCATTGTAACGGATCGTACTTTCACAAACCTTGAGTCGCCTCTTCTCTTGTGGCTCAGTTCATGATGATGGGCGCACACACTTGGCAGCCGAGGAGCAACTTCGGTCCCACGTATTTGATTTGGCGTATTGACAAATCGGAAATAATACACAGTAATCCTCCCACCCGCGGCGTGTAGACCATGACAGGGAACAAACAATGGCGTTGAGCGATCGATGCAGAGTAAACCAAAACTTGTTGAAACAGTATAAATTAGAGAGATTGTTGGAGTAAACAGCGGAGAAGAGGGAAGATCTCGTAACCAAGATGTCAGGAGTTCATCAACCTTTTCCCCAGGCGGGAACACGGGAGTCCATTCCTCAACTTGGACTCGATGTTTCTTCGCCGTCATCTAGCATTGCAATGAAGCTATCTTGTTCGAGGTCAGAGAATTCAAGACTAGATAAAATTCAAGTATTCTATGGGCAAGGGTGGTGATTTCTTTTCATGACCGGGGTGACGAAATGCGAGGAAAAATCTGTATTCATACAGATTCTCTACAATAAGATATTATGCGAGAGAGCAAAGTGCCCCAGCGAGAAGCTTTTTTTGCAATTTTATTAGTCTAATCGCTGCACTATTGGGTCCTCCAGAGCCTGCAATTGCGTTGCAGTCTTTAGTCAGCATTTGCCATACATTTTGTGTTGCCCTTTTTCAAATTTTCCGCCCCTATTAAATTGAGGGGACATGTCCCCCGCCCCCCCCTTGGATCTTCGCCCCTGCCTATGACGAACGAAGATGGCTTCCCAGCAGGGTGTATCTTAATTGCCTTCCAGACACTGTTTTCGTGGTGTGTATTGCAAAAATGAAACCACGAGAAACAAATGAGACACGACTCTTGAATACCACTGTTCCTTCCATTGCTAAATTGTAGATGTGTGATTGAAGTTAAGGCGTACATAATTATCTAATGCTAACAATCGTTTGGGGCACTCTTACCTGGGTGTATTTGTCATTTCTTACCATTGAGGCTTGACTCTGGAATCATTGAGACAATACATTATCACAACACTTCAATTAGATCGTTGTTTCTTTATTATCACTCTTCTATAGTCGTCCAATACAAGCCTTAGTGACACCAAGAAAATTCTATTTGATCATTATGATGAATAATATTACACATAAAAGTCTTTTTCTTTTTTAAACGGAAATATTTAAGACAATGTGGTCAAATTGCACAACTGTGGTCTTTGAACATCGTTTGTCAATCCCGACACAAGTCTCAGAGCTGATGCATATTATCTAATAAAATCAAACTATTAAAGAAAAGAAATACGAAATCGCACTCCTACAGTTTTCTTTCATTCCCACGTGAATACCAAATTTTGTATGATGAAATTAAACTTAACGGACTCTGGACGTCATACGTCATTCACAGCACAAGTACATATTGTATTTTATTAAAATAAAGAACTTGTGTAAAAGTTCGTCAGAATTCGATCTTCCAAAAGTGCTGCATTATCCCATCCACGTATATGCACTGCTCTAAGAAGAGGCCACTTGAAATATTGTGTTCTGTTCATCATTCTAATTATCCCAAGTTCCTTGGTAATCCGAGAAATTACTAAGACTAGATTCGTGGAATTCTTAAATTTATCGGGCACCGTCTTTCCTCCGAGGAGCCCCAGCTCCATAAATCTCGACTGCAATTGCGTGTCCCTTCTGGGGGCAAGGCGATGAATCTCAATCTTGTCAAACGGTAGGGGAGGGTGAAACCTAATGATACCCTTTGTAAAAAAAAATGATACAATAAAAAGCATCTTCAAAACCATCATATCGGGTTCACGCTTTTGACTTAAGCAGGAGCGTGATGGTAATGTCAAAATGGTGTTATTTCTTTTATTTTTTTAACGCTTACCTGTTGAATAGAGCCTTCCAAATTACAATTATTACACTTAAATCAATTTTTGTCAATTCCTTGTGAGAACGAATTTAAAATCCCGGTGTGTACACTTCATGTCAAACATGACCAGGATGGAATATTCTCGCCATTCGGCATTTTAAGGCTGGTACGTGCTCCGATCGGCAATGACCTTCGTAGCCTTCCGGGTAACCATTTATTCTCCTGGGTAGAGACAAGCGGGGACAATAATTTGTCGTGTCAGGATTATGATATATGCATTCCCTACCCCCTCTGTCTCTCCGTATCTCTCTCTCTCTCTCTCACTCTCACTCTCTCTCTCTCTCTCTTTCGTTCTCCCTCTATATTTGTATGTATCTGAGTTTTGTTTTCCGTTCCTTTCCCCCTCGCACCTGATCATCATCTCTCTCTCTCTCACACACACACACACACATACACACACACACACGCACACACACACACACACACACCCTTGTTTTTCCCCTGTATTCCTTCTACCTTTCTCTTTCCCTCGTCCTCTAACCCTCTAACCCTCTCCAGGTCATTTCAATCCATTTTCTATCCCTCCTCTCTCTCCTCTCATCTCCACCCCATCACCACCTCTCGACTACCCAACCAGAGGCCATTTCTCACCCTCTCATATTATCTCATCTCTCCCTTAACAAGGTTTGAATCGATCCCCATCGTGAGTACATCATTCTGCCCAGGAGCACGTCATTTTTCAAGGCCTGGTCTGTCCAAACATTAAGCAAGAAGAAAAAAGGCGCGATGAATCAGAAACGAGCAGAAAATATTCCCGCCTTTTATAAATGAATTGCGTGTTGGGCAGGTATTGCCTTACCTGCTCACACATATACCCTCTTGAAGGCTGATACCAAGCACTGTAATAATCTTATGTTATTGCAAAGCCTACATTCTTGAGCCTGGTATGATCGAGCGCAAGACATTTAATTTACAGTTTGTCCTCTCTTTACCTTTGTCCATCTTATAGTCCTTCTTGTTCTTTGATTCCTTTTTTTCCTGCAAATTCTTGCACTCTTATATTTGTCTTTCTGTAATCTTAATTGAGTTTATATTTTTGTCAAAGCAATGTGCATATAAGTAGCTCTTAAGTAGCTATACATATTCATTTCGATTTTTCTTTTCTGCATTTAATATGAAAGAAGTTCTACATTCCCTTTTAAGTAGCTGCTATTTTTTTTTAACTTTGACATTAATACGACGTCACATTTTTTATTCAACCTTAATATTAATAATAATAATAATTACATTTGTAGGGCGCTTTATACAGGTGTTTCTAAGCGCACAAGTGGTGCTGTCTAACTACATGTAAGTATAATTATTTAAGAGGTTATATTGTGACCATTTGAAATGGATTATTTGATTGATTATTATTTTTCGATTTGGCATTAAGGAAGATCAAGTTTGATTAATAACCAGCACCTCCGATGTCCTGAAAAAATTCCCTGAAGAAATGGTTATGTCGATGCTTTAGGTCATGCAGCTACATCGCGTTAGGGTTAAATTACGACAAAATTCAAACCCAATATTTCCCATTTCTCACCACTGCGCCTTTGGTGCTTTCATATCAAAAAGACAAAAAAAAACATGATAACCGTTTTCTTGAAATTTAAGCCAACGAGGGGATTTCACCCTCAATACTCGTGTAGATTACACGAAAGACGCTGTTCTTTGTTTAATTTAATCGATATTTATTATCATATTTCCGGCTTCAGGGAAACAAGATACCGGAGGTGATTAAAGGTGTTTTTGCCTACATAGGGGAACAGTTTGCGTGCCTCTGATGTATCGAGATTGAATGGAAATACAATATCGAGAAGAGGTATTTGGTTTCCGTACTTGTAATTAATGCAATTCTCCTGTATACAATTACAGAGGCAAATGCTGTAGGCTTATAGTTGTCGCGATATTTTTTTAATTTTATTTCAAACCTATGATAGCAACCTTCGATAAAAATGGAAAGCCTAATGAACGTCTATACCTTAAGGTGCATATATACGACGCGTTGATAAACAATGGCGTGCAGCCCAGAAAGAAAGGCACAGAGCCAAAAAATTAGGAAGTCGCCCTTATTTAGTTATCATCAATCCTAGTAATGTTTGCATCTGTAATATTTGCAATTCAGAGAGAGAGAGAGAGAGAGAGAGAGAAAGAGAGAGAGAAAGAGAGAAAGAGAGAAAGAGAGTGATAGAATGAGATAGAGAGACAGATGGCTTATAAAATATACCACAAACGGAATTTCTCGTAATACTGTACCATACATTTTAAATAAAGTTTCTTTTGAATTTGTTTGTTTGAATATTAAAATGTGTCCGTTGTTTTTTCTTTGATTTGATACTTGTTCATATTCATTTCAAGATCCTTTAAATATAAATATACATCAATATTATGCTACCTAAATAATAAATCAATAAAAAATGTTTTAAAAAATGCCTTGAACATAATATATAAAAACCCTTTGCGCCAAATGTTGTCTTTACTACCTATCTTGTGGTCTATCAAAATGATTTTGTTGTTGATGTTTTTATATTTTTAGTAAGACTATCAATTATGAACATTGTCAAATAGTGGAAGAGATGAAAAATGAAACCACTGATACAATAACAGAACTCTTTACGTATTAGGAGCAAAATTTCGCTAGAACTCCATTGGATTTGAACACAAATTTGAATAGCGACGTGGAGATAAACTGCGTAACAAAACGCTGTTTACATAATTCATGTAATTGATTCCTAGTACAGTATCTGTGTGTACCTTCAGGCAAACATTTCAAATGGAGCATAGTTTCTCAAATTGTCGTCTTTCATATTAATTTCACTGACCACTTTGACCAAAAAAAAAAAAAAATGACAATCGTAGTTGGAGAGGCGTCGTTTTCCGACACCCGCGCACCTGCCACCGTCGACCCCAAGGGATATAAAATACAGTGTTATATAATCCTCCTGCAAATAACTCCCACACAATCAGACATGAAACTTTATCCCGAAAATTTGTATGCATGCGTGCCTAAAGTAAAAAACTGAACTGTATTCTTGGACGGACATGAACATCAGTGATGAACGAGCGGTTCCCCGTCTCCTTATAAAACATTCATGGCTTCTACTCAATCTCGTTCATCTCTGATTTTCTTCCTCCCTGCGACCTCTCTATAGAAATATGAAACCAAATAAATCACCAGACAATAGTACGAAAATCTTGAACCTCGATTGTAGAACGCGCAGGCGGGTGGGTAGAGAGGGTGGTATGGGTGGAGATGGAAGCAGGGAGGAGGAAGAAAAAGAGGAGGAGGAGGAGGATGAAGTCCATGAAGAGGAGTAGCACGAGGATGGGGAGGAAGAGGAGGAGGAGAACAGGGAGGACGATGGATGGTAGTAGGAGGGAGAGGGGAGAAAATGAGCCGGGTCGCATCGTTTTAGTGAGTGAGGGATGCGAATGACTAAAATGCTGACGATGGAATAAAAGGAAGAAGTGAAGCGAAGATGAAAGGATCAGTGTATATCGTGGATAACTTATTGTTGTCAGTGGTTCTAAACCTGGTGGTCGTGAGATAATATTTAAAGAGGAAATATGCCGTAATGATTAGCTTGTTTTAAAACAAGCAGAATAATGGGGAAGTTAGAGCAATATCCGATTGAAGGTAGGAAAGTTGTTAATTTGTTAAGTTGTCATCAGTAAATTGGCAACACTGTGTCGTATGTAGCAAGTTCCTCTCCATGTGCTTTGTTTAGAAAATATCATAACCTGTATTTTTTTAATTGTTGATGACGGAACAAATTGGTATTATACGGATGTTGTATAGCAATATATTTCCAATAAGTATATTTTGGGTGCATGTAGGATTACAATTTTGTTTTTGTAAGGAAAAAATAAATCTCTGATTTTTTTTTCGTAAAGAGCAAATGGGAGGGGACCTCGCAAGATACGACACAATTTGTCTTTCATTGATCGCAAGTTGAAAACTCTCTTGTTTTAAATCGGATTTCACTCAAAGTTTTGCTGATCGACATATTTGTTCTTCTTTCACTTCTATTGAAACCAACTTAATATTTAGGGAAGACTTCCCTTTAACTAAATGTGAAGTTGCCTGTATACAGGTACGTAATGGTATGATAATGGATGGCAAGATGTATGGCAAAACTGATTTAAACCACGGTCTCGAAAGATTGCTGAAAGGTTAAATAGAAAGAGATGATCAGGGTGCGAACGGGAGAGGATGGGCGTTAGAGGGAGTGAGAGTGGAGATTCCTGTGACAGATAAAGATGGTAGAGAGAGAGAGAGAGAGAGAAGGGAGAGAGAAAGAGAAAGAGAGCCAGTAAAGTGTTGAAGAGTGGTTGAAATAGAGAAGAATAAGGTAAGAGTGTAAAAGGGTAAGTGGATCGGACAACTAGGCGTTGTTGCGTGCGCCTGTAATCCAGCTAAAAAGTGGAAGTTACAAACTGATTCAGCTGAGGACACAGGTTCGAAACTGAGTCACGTCTTTCGGATAGTGACGTTTAAAGGTCGGTCCCAAGACGTAAATAATCAAACCTGATTGATACACGTCTGTAAAAACCCAATACACACACACACACACACATGGGAAAGAATTATTCAAAGGAGGATGAGAGGTTTGGTACAGATGAGAAATGCATCGCAGATTAATTTATTTGGTTAACAAACTAAACTATTTAGACAGACGGGTATAGAAAGAGAATGTGCTGATGGCCAATGGATTGTTTTAAATTGAGTAGAATAAGTTAGCTAAATTGATGTGGGGGAAACGGTAGAGATAGTAAAATGGAGTAGAGTACGATTAAAAAGACGGCTAAAAATTAATACGTCATTACGGTATTTCAGTATGACTTACATTTATCTGCAATAATCATTAACCATGATAACTGCGGCTTTTAGAGACAAATATATTTTTATCAGTTGTTTCCGTTCTGCAAAGCTCTGATTTGGGGAGCACTAAAATGGTTTGATGAATCGAAAGCATAATAATCAATCAAATGTAGCTTCGGTAATTTATTGATTGATAACATGAAGTATATTTTTCGATATATCGACATTATGTGTATCACTCAGCTGGAGAGCGCCACACGCAAGAGCAGCAGAGGGCGTAAAATTCAGAATATATTTACTACACTCAATTATCATGATGACAATGATTACGAATATAAACATCAAGTGAAGGAAGAGCAGATAAAGGTGAAGTGGAATAATATCTTAATAGGGAAAGAAACATGAGACGACGAATGACAATTATGGGTCGTAAATGTGTTTCCACTTAACTTTACTTTTCTGACTTCATTTCTTCTATTGCCTGTTTATGCCGGTGGAAAGCATACTTCCGCATTTGTGGACAAAAATAAATAAATCATAATTCATTAATCATCAAGTTTCTCAATCTCTTTCTGTCTCTATCTATTGTTCTCTCTTCCTCTCTTTCTCTCTCTCTCTCTCTCTCTGTGTTTCTTTCTTTCTTTCTCTATCTCTTTCTCTCTCTTTCTCTCTCTCTCTCTCAATCGATATCTATTCATCTTTTTTTTTTGTTCACTAATGTCCCCTGTATGGCCCAATACCATGTCCACTAATTGCACATGCACCTCTTAATGTTATTGTCTCTTCGTTTAAACCACTCTTGTCCCTCCTTTATAACCGACCTCTTTGTATGTGCATGGTATTTTTTCCTTCTTCTCTCCGCCCTAATGTAACCCACTCTTTTATAATCACTTTTTTGCAATTTGGTCTCAGATTCATTATTGTGAAAAGTATGATCCCATAGTAAAAGTGATTCGGTATTAAACAAAAAAACGGGAGGGATGGAGAGGGAAAGGGAAGGGAGAGTAAGAAAGAGAAAGGGAGAGATGGGGTACAAGGGGAGAGTGGCTTTAATTCATGGGGAGAACGGGGGAGTCAATAAGATATTTAGTCAGGGAAATCCTCAATGATGTTATATAAAATCCACTTGCACCCGAGACAAATGGGGACTATAAAACTAAAGTGCTTTACAAGAGCTAGTAGAGGGGATAAGGATCCTTCTCGATTAATAATGAGACAAAATACGTTCTCCTCCCATAATTAAATGGTACGTGGGGAAAGGAGATTTAAGTCGCATTGCATCGTCGTGTATTAATATCTGAAGACCATCGTCCATTATGTTATTTGCAGATCGTGTCTCAGAGCTTGATGGCTAAATTTGTTTATTTAGAGATATTATATGCTGTGCAGGGAAAATTGCTTTGGTTGAGCCATATTGGGGTCGGAGTGCACGGGGAACGGGCAATATAAAGTTTTCCAATTAAATATTTGGTGCATTTTCTTACACTATATCGTGAATAGTATTTATGTAATGTTTGGGTCTTCTTTTTCTTTGCACAAGATACTTATTCAATGTTACCAAAACTGATAAAGTATAAGGAATTGTATAACTCTGAATTAGATTGAGGCATTCCTTACTTAATCGAGTAACTTGCAATCGTATCAAAGAAAAATATAGAATTTACCTTATTTTGTACATGGATATGAAATGCTCCCTGAATGTCATCAAAATCACAGAATTTGACAACTTGGAAAAATAACTGTCTTCTTGATTTCAATCTTTTCTGTCAAAAGACTCATTACAAAAATGTTTCCTGCTTTTTATGATAAAAGTGTTGTGCAATGGAAAATGAGGGTTCATAAAAGTGAAATGGAAGGGGGAAAATGTGAATTTTTCCCCACATAAGATCTATGCGAAAATGTATTAATAGCAATATTCGATGTGGTCTTTATTCAATGGCACTTACTGACAAATTGAGGAGAACACTACCCCCCCC
>BEXV01000985.1:67150-93142 GCA_003118195.1 Hemicentrotus pulcherrimus
CCCCCCTCGACCCCAACCCCCTATCTATAATGGTTAATCAACACATCTAATTTCCAACATTCACGTATGATGAATAAAAAGAATATTCAATATTATGTGCAGGGGTTAAGTAGGTCCCGTGTCTCCTTATTTCTATGACTCAAGCCCTCACCTCTTGCCCTTTGAAGGGCCCTACAAATGCAATTTCAGGATGGTGATATTTAATAGAAGCGACGCAAAAAACGTCTCCAATGAACGCCAGACCCACCATTATCTAGCGCCTGTTCAACCTCATATTTATTCATCTCCGGCTACTGATCTTGTTTTCAAACTTGGAGGGCTAATATTTCCCTCAATAATAAAGTCTATTTCCTTGTATCTGTCTCGCTGGATTATGCCTACTGTATACTTATTTTCGTTTCTGTCCATTGCTGTATTTCTCTTCTATCAGCTCCTCCATTCTCCTCGGTCGTCTTTTCACTTATCTTTCTGTTCATGCTTTTGTTTTTCGTTGCATTTGTGAATTTTTATTAAGTTCTGTTCGTTTTTTGTCTATCTGTCTTTATATCTGTCTGCTGTATATTTCGCCTTCTCTATATCTTTTTTTTTTCCATAAATACCCGTTGAAAAGACAACGTTCTTCCCGCTTTCCCTCTTACGTTCCTGCTCTTTAATATTTCTATAGATGACTTACCAGTTGTTAGACTTAGGTTATTTCTATTCGCTTAAATTTCATTTCTACTGTACTTTCTTATTTACATGTACTCCTCTCTATTCAAGCCACACATCTCTCTCTGTTTTTGTTAATCTTTCAACTTTTTCTAGTTCAAAGATATTTCTGTCCTTTGTGACTTTCTATTTCATCCCATTGTCTATCGCTTAGACACTCACTCACTCACTATATCTGATTACTTTTCATCTCTCCTTCTATATTTTCATCCCTCTCCAGTTTAAACCCCTCTCCTTTGAATATGATAGGCGTATTATCATTCTGCAAGTATGGATTTCCCTTTTCTGTATTTTGTAGTATAATAATATGTTAGATTTCTCATATCTCTCATACGCACACACAGCCCCTGCACTTGTTCTCTTTCCCTCCTTCTCTGTTCATCTTACAACCTCCCCTCATGTGTCTCTTCATTTCTCTCCCAAACGCCCACCCTCACCTTCTCTCTTATGCTATCCCTACCTCTCTATACCACTCTGTGTTTTCCCTTCTTCATCCACCCCTCTCCTCCTAGCTCTCTTTAACACTCTCTACCTTAATCCATTCCCTCCTTCCGGGGGCGTCCAGGTGATGCTTTCTTCACCCGTCGGTCGCTCATCTTGAATTTCTCCTCGCCGAGATATAGTTCGTCGCGACCGCGGCCTTGGCTTCGACGCCGTTCGTATGATCCTCGCGATCGATTCGTACATTTTACAGAACATGATCCCCACATAATTATGTATTTCGCTGCACCGTCGATCAGCGGGACCCGTTCAATCCTAGTATGCAAGGTCGTATATGGACGGGAGGGGTGTTCGATCGATCTGTGACGTAATCGGCGAAGCAGCGTGTGCGCCATTTCGGATCGAGTCACGTTGTGTGTAGTTCGTTGCCAACATGATAGGCCCTTGATGAAGATCGTATTTAAAGCCAAGTGAAGTAATTGAAGGATAACATTATAGCACTAGTATTAAACATAACTACTTTTCGGTCCACCTCGTATATTAAACATTTCACAGCATTTTGACTTAACAATGCTATTGATATGTCGTGCAAGAAATTCATTATTTGGTCGAAACGATTGAAAATCGATCTGCATGTACTTCAGAAATTATTATTAGTCAACTTAATGTACATGCATGTTGATATATTCGTTCTTTGATTAAATGGGGATTAGGAAATAAAAGACAACTCTTTACATTTGTTACATATATATATATATATACAGTAAAGATATATATGCATACATATAAATATTTATATGTGCATGCATAATAAAAATACATTACTTTTGTCTTGTAGTTTTTAGAAGCTAATGCTTTCCATATTGTAGATACAGAATTCATATTGAGATCAATAGCTTACGAATCTTTTAAATATTAAGCCCGATTTTAAGCTCAACCGATATGACCTACGATGAGATTTCGTTTATGCATTAATACTTATACTGGTATATCATTTTATTTTCTTAAATACATCTTATCTCAACATTATTAAAGGATTTTGACGCAAAAAGAAGATCCGTTTTCATAAAGCCGCTTGTTATTTTATTCAAAAGGCAGAAAACGTGTTGTAATGTAACGTTATGCATGTTCGTTAATGAAGGGCTAAAATTGTATGAGACAAGTGACATACATGCTTTCACCAATGAATCCTTTCTAAATTATTTGTAAATCTCACCACTGTTATCATATCAATAAAAGAATCAAATGTGCATCTATTTTTAGATAAAGCATTAGATATATTATTTCAAGTTTGTCCGAAATATGAAAAATGATACTTCAAGCTCGAAACTGTATTTTCGTTTGGACACTCGACTGTTTACACAGGATCAGTTGCATTCAATCTAATTTCTATTTTCATAGTGGACATTTTCCTTCTAACTGTATGTTTTCCTATGTTTTTTGCTTTCTTTTCAGGTTGTAAAAGCAGCAAGTCCGGTTTTACTCAGAATAATTCTGATTGGTGCAGTATTTCTGTATTGTCTGGTGAGTACAAACATTCATAGTTGAAATTTAGAAATATTTTTTCGTCTTCTTATGCCTCCGCCACCGAAGGTGGTGCCGGAGGCATAATGTTTTCGGGGTTTCCGTCCGTAAGTCCGTCCGTACGTCCGGCCCGTTTGACCGTTATCACAATATCTCAAGAACCATTTAAGATTTAAACTTATGACTTCGGAATAGTATTTATCACCATAGGAAGACGATCTGATTAGATTTTGGAGCACGTATGTCAAAGGTCAAGGGTCACAGAGGTCAACTTATGAAATTCCATACATTGAGATTGTTATCATGATATCTCAAGAACCACTGGAGATGTAAAAACTTCAAACTTAAGGATAGTATGTATCACCATAGGAAGACGATCTGATTAGATTTTGGAGCACGTAGGTCAAAGGTCAAGGGTCACAGAGGTCAACTTATGAAATTCCATACATTGAGATTGTTATCATAATATCTCAAGAACCACTAGAGATTTAAACTTCAAACTTAATGATAGTGTGTATCACCAAAGGAAGACAATCTGATTAGATTTTGGAGCACGTAGGTCAAAGGTCATAGGGATCATTATGTTTTCAAAAAAAAAGCTCCTGATCGCCTTATCTCAACAACCAATCGATGGATTCTTGCCAAACTTGGGTCATGTATGTATCTTGCAGAGCCAATGAACTGATTTGATTTTGGGGTCACTAGGTCAAAGGTCACAGGGCTCATTATGTATGCACAAATAGCTTTTGATCGCATTATCATGAGAACCAATGTACAGATTACCATCAAACTCTTAACATGTATATGTATCTTGCAGAGCCAATGAACTGATTAGATTTTAGGGTCTTCTTCTTCTTCTTCCTTTTGAGTACAGACCTCTTTACAGAGTATTATCGTACTATACTGGGGGTGTGCAGGTGGACCACTACACCGGGGTTTCCCCCGACTCTTCTACGAATAGTGCAGTGGGTTCTTAATGTGCAATGGTAGTGACTCTTCTCTACACGGGGCCTCCATTTAACGTCCTATCCGAGGGACGGAGTGTTTTCCACTTGACATAACCTGCGTCTATGAACAAGGGAAGGGGCACGTTAACACACAACGCAGGCTTCAGTCATCCGCTTAGGTGGGAGTCGAACCCGGGATCTTTGGTTCGACAGACGGACGATTTTACCGACTGAGCCAACTCGCCTCCTGTGGGTCATCAGGTCAAAGGTCATGGGGCTCATTATCTATGCCTATAAATAGCTTGTGAGTGCATTATCATTAAAAAACCGACAGAAGGATTACAATCAACTTGAATTTTAAAAATTGCTCTATGGCGGAGGCATCATTTTCGACTGCGCGCAGTCAAAATTCCATCTAGTTATTTATTATTCATTCATAATTTACACAAGCCCGTTAAAAGGAACTTTATTTATAATAATGAATTAAAATCTTAATTAAGGAGATGCTCTGCATTTTACTCTATATTGATACCGGAATCCCGATCTTCAAAGTCTCAGTAATTATACTAGCTCATTGAAATCGTCTGGTATTATGATTATGAACTGATGATACGCGTCATTGTCATTGGTAGCCACAGTTATCTACTAACAAAATATGAGCGATAAAACTAAGCTGTAACGACATCATGTATGCAATAGTATACAAATAATACACAGCAGTGAGGGCATTAGTAAGAATTACCTACACAAGATACCTTTGGAACAGTCTATCACGCCCGAGGCGATAGACAAGGGTGTTTGGACTGTTTCGAAGGTACCGAGTGTGGGTAATTTTATTAGAAGATGTTTTATTTGTGTTATAAGATGATGTTTTACAACATGATTTTACTAATGACCAGTCAGAAGTATTTACTAATGACCGTTTATCAATGAAATCATTATGTTCGGCAAAATATATGCCTGGTCACGTGTACGCTCTCAACCAATCATTCGACTAGGATCCGCTCCAGCAGGAATCAGAAAATCGCATTGTTTCGGTTAGTCAGAGTAGTTTCATATCAAAATAAGATAAACAACAGCAAACGGTGGAGAGAACATTTCAAAGCGCATTAAGAAAATGTTTGTTTTAGAAAGAAAACAAATGAAATTCGTGAAATATATTTTTGGTCCCGCAAAAGGTTACAGATTTATCGTTCCCTCGACGCGATTGGGTGACAGAAGAGTCAATTCAAAAAAATCGTCAGCACTGCTCAGTCCCCTTCGATTTATTCGGGTAATATAATGCACAACCCCGTTTGAACAAACGAAAATGGCAAAAGCAATGTAGTCTACTATTGCACGCAGCGGCTGCTGTGCTATTGATGCACGTATCTAGAATCTACCTTCATTTGCACGCGGCGAGGAGGAGTTGCATGGACTAGGACGAGAAGCAGAAAGACAGAACGGATTGAATGATGGAGAGGAGATGAAGAGAGCTTGGGTCAAGTTGTGACCTGTTAAAGTGGGTACTCGTAACGAGTATCTTCGAAGATGGACTCGTTCCCACTGTCGCTGCTCTGTGCTCTGGCTTTACGGACGTGGTGTGACATTTAGGTGTTATTTTGGTGTGTGTGGAAAGAAATGTGGCGAGGATTGTATCAAGTCGTTACTGTCAACAAAATTGTTGTAGATGCCTTGTTTTGATGACACTGTTTTAACGTAAATAGAAAATTACCCTAACGAGACATGCTTATTAGTCACTCGTAAAAATCGCACTGCGGTTGTAGTTGGTTAACTTCATAGAAACCTGCAACTTAATTACGATTAATTGAAATATACATGTAGATTAAAGCTGTAGGTAATCATGATGTTGACGGATGTGGTGGTGTCGCTGTTGTTTTGGTGGTTGTGGTAGTAGTATTAGTAGTAGGAGTTGTAGTAGTAGTAGTAGTAGTAGTTGTAGTATAGTAGTAGTAGTAGTAGTAGTAATAGTAGTAGTAATAGGAGTAGTAGTGGTAGTAGTAGTAGTAGAAGTAGTAGAAATAGTAGTAGTAGTAGTAGTTGTAGTAGTAGTAGTAGTAGTAGTAGTAGTAGAAGTAGTAGTAGTAGAAGTAGTAGTAGTAGTAGTAATAGTAGTAGAAGTAGAAGTAGAGGTACCAGCAGCAGCAGTAGTAGCAGTAGTAGTAGTAGTAGTAGTAGTAGTAGTACCAGCAGCAGTAGTAGTGGTAGTAGTAGTAGTAGCAGTAGTAGTAGTAGTAGTAGTAGTAGAAATAGTAAGTATCGGAATCACTATTAACTATAGGAAAGAGTGATAGGGAAAGCAATTGTACTTTGAGATAACGATAGGTGACCCAAAGGAGATTGACACGTGATTTAAGTAGAAACGTGGACTTGGTGGAAATCGTAACAAATGTCTATATGACTAGCTGACCCGATGTCAATAAACCACGATTCCTCTCCCAAACCCAATTCAATTCCCCACCCTTGTCTTCTTCATTTCTTATTGTTTCCAGAGGTTAAACATCGCCTATATATCAAACCCAAAATAGAGACCACTCTTTAAATTAGACCCAGATCCCCACTCTTCGTCCACGCGATGTAGAGTTACTCGCGTATCGCTAGGAAGAAGTCAATTTCCGTTTTATTTCACATTTTATCCCCGCCAGTACTCGAATCGTGTTTGCGTCTGTCTCTTCTCCTCTCTGCCGTTCGAGAGCAACCAGGCAGGTATATGGGGGTTACTCTCCGCAAAATCACGCCGGAGCGTATCATTTAAGAGTGGGGAGTACAAAGGTCCCCCCTTAACCGTGTGGCACTCAACGTAGTGGGGAAGATACTTTAAAAGACTCGAATTACGTCGATACATTTCCGGCAGAAGATCAATAATCTCAGTTTCTATCTTCTCATGTTTCCATTTTTGTTAAGAGTTCCTGTCTTTTCCTTCTATCATTATATTCCCGGTGTTTCTTCTGTAATCAATCAGACTATGCGTCACGTGAGGTAAAGTCACCTGAGGCACATATCATCTTTTTTTTTCCATGAAGGTGTAACCATAGTTTCGCTGTCAACAGATGTTGTTATACACGTTTTCCTGTTAGTTGCCCCCCCCCCTATCCTTTTATCTCTCTCCGTCCTCTCATGCGCGTACTCATTTTAAACGGATATAAAGGGAGAATCGAATTTTTTAAAGAAGGAGCTATCGAAATTTTCTGTTTAATCGGCTTTATCCGTGGGTTCTAGTTTGTTATATATTTTGGATACCTGCATCGGCGTGCCTGAAAATATGTTCTACACGGTCGCACCTACTTTCGAATAATCAATTCAAGGCAATTTCAAAAGGTTTGTGCGTCACCTATGGAAATTTGCGAACATGGGAATGACCTATAACGAAATCAAAATATGATTTTTATGGTATATATAACAAGGTATTCAAATTGCCCTTGAGTCGATTTTTTTCCGAAATAATTGCGATGGTGTTTCTTCAATATAATCAGTAGTGGAAAAGCTTCATCGAGAGTAGAATGAGTTGGCGTACAACATATAGCCCGGAAACACAGAGGGGACGCATGGGGGGTGGCACGGCCGGCACACTGAAAAATCGAAAAAAGGGGTCCTGATTCCGACTTTTGTCAGGATTTGGGAGAAGCTAGCGAGCTAACACCGAATACATAGCGTGTTGCTAGCGCGCTGCGCGTATACAGGGCTTGTGCTCCACGTATGTCTGACGCTGGTCTATAGCACGCTCCGCGCATGTCTGGCGTCCCGTTGGCGTACATTCATGCGTCGAGGTCCGCGCACACTCTTGAGCAAACTCACAAAAACCCGACGCACACAGCGAATGACGACGAATGCATAGCGTTGGCCCAGCGTTGGTCCAGTGCGCTAGACGAACGAGTAACGAATGATGACGCACACCTGGCGAACGACAACGCACTGGCCAAAATTTCAAATTTCCAATGTGCTGGCTATGCGTCACCCATGCGTCCCATCTGTGTGACCGGGCCTTTAGCCGCGCTCCAGCATGTCAATATTACATGTATACTGGGAAGAGATCCGCGTCATGAAATCAGAAAACAATTTTACTTTGATTACCTTGGATTGCACTGTTCAAATATACAATTGATCATACTGTTGCTTGAAGGCAATCTCGATCCAATAAACTAAGCTCCCCGACACTCGGCAGTGCGTCATTACTGGCCGCATTCACACATCTTCTAATTTCAAGATATATCAATTCCTGAATGCTTTTTCTCGAGAAATTAGGAATATCATTAATTTACAAATATCCATCTACAGCATTAAGAACTTATTCATTTATTCACCCCCCCCCCCACCGGGTGTTGTGGAAAACTAGTGACAAATTCAGAGGGATGTTGGAAACGACGGATGTTCCCTGAAAATTGCGTCAAGGTTCATATCGTTAGTCCGTTTGTTTATAAACGTGGGTATGATGTAGAGCCCCAACTAGGCTCGTCATCAGGCTCCACACACAAACAAAATCCTATTTAGTTTGTAGAATTATTTAAACAGAAGTATAAACATATCTGAATATGACCATTTTCATGATCAGCTTGAAACAGGGTTCGATTTGCGTTATGAAGATACTCTCCTCCGGGTCGGTATCGGAAGCAATGTTATCGTGTCGAATCTCCTGGAGATAAGGGATGCCAAATGTCGGAACAATCCCTAGTCTCGTTATACATGTCTGGTTGAGAAATAGAATAAATAAATGCATGCGTGGGGGTAATATTTCCATTGCAAGAAGCGAACCGTTCTCTTCAATACTCTGAGTTGACAGCTGAAGATTGTCGTGAAAATATTTTTGCAATTTAAAACGTACTGTCAACACGTTCGTATTTTGGAGGAAAAAATGAGCGCAAGGGCGATTTCGATGCTCTATCGTAAAGCCAAAAGAAATAGTTTTCGGATTAAGTAATAGATCATTGTCATGTTCGGACATTTCGATAGGTAACGCACAGGCTTCTGAAATGGCTTTACGTTGTTTTTTTTTTTCAAATGTGTTGGCTATTGTGTTTGTATAACAATTCAGGAGATACATGTGATGCAAATGTCTGGGGTTTATCGCAGGTGCCAAACATTAATAAGAATTCAGGGCGGTTGGTGTCTACAGGCCCACATACTCTTACTGACAGGTCAACAAAAAAGGGTTTACAGAACAACTAACAAAAGAGAAAAAAGGATACATTACTTTTAATGTAAACAAAAGTGTAAATCATTCCCCTTTTCAACTTTCTTTACCCCACTACAAATTTTTGTTTGCAAGCAATTTACAATTTCATACATTAAGATAAACTTGAGTTCTGGTAATGCGATTGCATTGTGAAAGAAAAGGTGTGGAATGGATCAGAAAAGTTGATCATATAGCATGTAAGTTATGGTGTGTAATGCCAAGTTCACACCGACGCAGCATTGATGGCGCATTAAATCGGCGAGCAAAGCGGCGGCAAAGCGTAACAAAGCTTAATTAAAGCGTAAAGACCGTAATAGAGCGTGAGAAAGCTTTGAGCAATTCAGGACATTCGGCAAAAGCGCCCATTTTTTAAAACTGTTTAAAAATTGGAGGCGATCTGTCACGCATTGCGTAAAGCGGGGAGAGCGTATTAAAGCTTATCAAAGCGTCACAAAGCTTATCAAAGCTTTGCTCAAAGCGTAGGAAAGCTTAGATTAAGTTTACATTTTTGGCGCTCTTGCCGAATGTCCCGAATTGCTCAAAGCTTTCTCACGCTCTATTACGGTCGTTACGCTTTAATTAAGCTTTGCTACGCTTCACTGCCGCTTTGCTCGCCGATTTAATGCGCCATCAATGCGGCGTCGGTGTGAACGTAGCATAACATATCTCAGGAGATCGTGAGATTTTTTGAAAAAATGACGCCGCATTGATCGCCGATTTAAAGCGCGGCAATCGGCGTCGGTGTGAACTTAGCATAATGCAAAGGTCTAAAGTCATCAAAATCATCATAAATTTGGCAGAGTCTTGGTAAAGTAACAATCACTTACACAGAAAGATGTATATAGGACAACACAAATGGTGTCGGCCTGTCGGGGCTAGTACTACCCTGATTCCTTATCTTTCTATGCTCATTACTCAGCCAGTATACATTTTATTCCAAAATTGTTAGGCATATGACATTTTATTTATAATCTTGAACATTCAGTGTCAGTTTCGTTAGATTCTGTGAGAATTCATTTTCTTTTTTTACCAGAACTCAAGTTTATGTTTAAGCTTTATTCGCCCACTACTACTTTTACTTGAAATATTAAGTAGTACTCGGAAGAAGGAAATTACAGACTTCCGAAGCGAACATGTCTAACGAAGAATTTGAATATCTTAAAAGTAAATTTCTTTTCAACGGCTAAATGTTATGCCTTTCTCAGTGCAATGTATAATATTCATGCATAATTCAACCACTCTTGGCTTATCTTGGAATGCTATAGATGAAACCTCTAAAGATGAAGAAAAATGCTAAAGACTAGCACACAGAAATTGTGGATTGCTTTCGTTTTTGGAGGAAAATAATTAAAAGTAATGCTTCATACCGCAAGCTGTCTAGGTATCGCATTATTCTTAGATTTATGTATCAAGACACCACATTATCAACGATAGGGAAAGTCCCTTTATGCTTCTAACCTCAAAGAAAAACGAAAGAATTTAAGACTTTTATTTCTTTATTCCATCTAAGATTGACACCCGTGCTTCGTAATACCTGGATTACATTCTACTGGTAAAAATAAAGCATTATCGTACTATTTGAAAACCATACATAAAGACATATCAATAATTCTCTTGTTTTGGAAAGAAATTTAAGCAGACCTGTTTGCGTCTTAGAAATCGTCGCTTTCATCTCACTTTCATACCTGTACTTTCAACAGCTTATTCGCTGATTATCTACGTAATCACCGAGCTGTTACAAAGTCGATGTCCATATCTTGGATATTGTTATACTTTTTGTGGCGATTCTTCGTAACATTTTACATCTATTCAGTTGGAGGGGTTAAGGATTCGTCGACTCGGGGAGGCAATCTTGTCTTAAGACAAGTGTTGTTAAAGAAAATTCATCAAATAGATTAGGCTAATAATCTTTAGTATCACTTTCCTAAGAGCTGTGGCCACCTTCAATGAGTGCCACTGTGATTTCGGTCCGCCAAAAAGTCATTCGCATTTTCATTTTATTTTAAAGAAAAGTATTAAAGCAACCACATGTCTATCCTAACATTTTCAATCGATATACCCGAAATATGAATGTGAACTGGGGTTCTTCTTAAAAGCTAGATTCTTCGACATGGCCTTAATTTCCCGAAGCCTTTGTTCTTCCTCTTTGTTTTGAAAAAGACCACCAGAATTATTATTAAAGAAACTACAACAAACAAGCAAACATTTTTCCATCCGAATAGTGACCAATTCGTTGGCGCCTTGACTCCTTAACACCCTGGCAATTTTGAGCTGGGACATCGGACCAAATTTGCTGTCACACCCTGGGATTAGGACAATTATAATGAAGAAATCTCGAGAGAGAAATGAAAACAGTCTGTCTGGGTATGATGAGACTGATCGCAAATCCTCTGCACGGTTCGCCTCTTACTTAAACAGGAAGGAAGGGCTTCATATCACCCTGGGAAAGTTCGTACATGGAGTCAAAAATACCAACATGAACTTTCCATTTCCAGCGTCTTGTTTCGAAAAGATCTTTGTGTTTATGGCGAGCTTCATTTTCTGTCCACACTGTCTGAATCAAAACTACTTGTTTTTATTGAATTATTAGATAGGATTCATTGATAACCCGAAACTTATCGTCTGTACTGAGAACGAGCAAGACATTCAGACAAAACTAATAACGCAAGGAAATGTTGATTTGATTTTTTTTTCTACCCCCAAAAAAAATCGTAGGTAATTTAGTAATTACTATTGGCTTATCGGGCTATATCCTTTTGAAACGAAAATGAATTCATAATGGTCAAATTGAGTCACGGGGCAATTTTCTTCTCATCCTTAAACCTGATAGGCTATTGTATGATTATAGGCCTTAAGTAAGGATACATATGCATGGGTAATATACACATCTCTGCATTAAAGTTGTTAAAAAATAATATCATTATGACTGATGGCAATTGTCTTTGTAGATGATCCTCACATTCTGTTTAAAGAGGTTAAATTGTTACTAAAAGCGTTGATAAATTCCATGTATGACTTGATATGTACATGTATATAGTAACAATTTCTCTATTTCCTTCGATTTATTCTACATATAAGGATTACAGTTCAAATTCTTAAAAATAATACAGTATTGTTTTTCCCGTTAAATTGACATCATCTCTAGACATATGGATTATTATTTCCTCTGTATCGGCTGCTTGCAACAACAACTAAAGCTTCAACAAAAAAGCAACGTCAATTTTGCTGCTAATGTTAAATTTTATGTGGGATGTGGAACTATATATAATTATTTACTTTCAACAAAGAGACACGCACTTAAAAGCTGTCAATGATGGTCACATCAACTCCAGTAAGACAGTGAAGATGTGCATTGGGATTATTACTCAAAATAAATAAGTGTATTTGGTAAAGTTCGAACGTGAAAAAAAGCTTTCAGACTGCCTGTCTAGTTTAAATTCGGGTTTAAAGCACGGAATCTTGCTTTCTAAATATCCAGAGGGGTCCAGTCTTGGTGAACACCACCACTATAGCACGGAAACAGGGCTAAATGACCCATAATATTTAGTTAGTCAATAGGAAGTGACCCTACAGGTCCATGCATATCAGTACTAGGTTGGTATTGTGATGGTTCTTTAGAAAGTGCTCCTTGTTTGGTGCCGGAGGAGAAAGCAGAAAGGAGTCATGAGGAGGAGTAAAAATAACAATGTGCTTTAAGGGTGGGATGAAGGAATGAGATGGAAAGGAAGGATGCTTGGTGAATCCGGACTTGGGGGGGGGGGTGAGGGTGAACTCTTAACTCTAAATAACAGGTTAGAGTACGATTTTAGCTTAAGAATGTTTACCTTTATCAAGTCCTTGACACAGTCGAAAGTAAAAATATCTAGGTGTAACACTAGACAAAATGTCTAACATGGTCGCTACATGTACGAGAAGTTGTATAAGAAGGTATCGAGTACGATTGCCTGCATTAGACGGATGCGCCATTATATTTCCCGTAATATTTTGATTACTTTATACTATTCTCTTATCCTACCGCATTTAAACTACTGCAGTTCAGTATGTGGAAATACTTAAAAACACAATCTAACAAAGTTGCAAAAAATACAAAATAGATATGCACGATTAGTTCTTCGTGCCGAATAATTTACACCCAAAATATATTAATGAGTAAATTGAAATAGCAGTCAGTAGAGGAAAAATGAAATTGATTTTTTAAAATCATCAACGAACTCTCACCATGATATCTAAATCCATGTATTATTAAAAGACCGGTTTTATATTCTACTCGTTATGCTATAAACAGTACATTATTTATTACAAAATGTAAAACAGATTTTAGAATAAAAAAACCTTAGCGGTTTCAGGGGCAAGATTCTATAATAAATTACCCATTTAATATTCAAAACTGTAAGTATTTGCAAAGTTTTAAGAAGTATGTTCAAACGTTTTAGTTTCTCTCGTTAACATCTGTTTACGTTGATTTGACCTGTAATTCCACTTCATTTTGTTTTCTCAACTTTATAGTTTTTTATTTTATTTTTGTTTTCTTCTTATAATTGATAATGTGTGTTTTATGTTACATTTGTTTAATCTTTTTCTTCTTCCCTTTTTTTTTTAAATATCAATTTGAGTTGAATCATTGTATATGTCATGTATATCTTTACCTTTTTATGTATGTTTTCAATTCATGTTTTTGTATGTGAATGCAGGGCTCTCTGGGAGCGCAGGTCCAGAAATAGACTTGAAATGAGACCACCTTGTCGAAATAAAACTGAAATAATAATAATAATAATATCAGGGTTTGGATATAGAATTAACGCCTCCAAGGCCCCTCTCCAAAGGGAAATGGGGAGAGAGGTGGAAATATATATAGAGAGAGAGGGTGAGAGATGAGGAAGTGGGAAAAGAAGTAAAAACAAGTATGGTTAAGGAACAAAACACGTGAACTTTCCAGACAGAAAGTATGTTATTAATTTTTTAAGTAAAAACACATGATATAAAAATCACTTTGGTAACGGATTCGGGTTTAAAAAGGGGAGGCAAGAAAGTAAAAACGAATTCGTCGTCTGCTTTTCTCTGGTAAATCAGTTAACTATTGAAACAGGGTATCGTAAGAAATAAATAACAGTTGCTAAAATTAACAGATTAGCCTCCGGATTAACCACTCAGCACGCTTCTTCCTCATGTTTCCTTGTAATCTTCTTTCATCAGAAGTATTCATTCAACAAAAGGCAACCTGATGCCAAAAGCTTCTAGGCCCGTCAATGTAACCTTTGTTAATATTGACATAAGCCTGTTTTAAGATTTGAGGTGTCACGTGACACGGATGGCATCACATGTTTGTAATTACTTGTTAATTGGCATCGCTTACCCGCCATAATACAACTCCGCCCGTGCTCGGTATAAGCACGTATCAACCCAAAGGTTCTTAAACGGCTAACTTTTAAAGAGGAAATCCATGATTATCGTCTCCATTCCTCACTCCACTTTTAACAAGCCCTGCTGGGAAGCAAATGCTTTTTTTAAATTCTTAAATGAAGCTCGTGTCCGTATATTTTGTCGCGAATCAATCGACGCCGTAGCGTTCATAAAAAAAACGAATTCGACATGTCGATGTATATTGACCTTCTCCGTCTTCTTGACTTGGCCAACAGCTTAATGAAGTAGGGCGTCTAGGATATCAGCCCATGTGCATTACACCCACCTCCCGGGCAATTCCTAAACTCATTTCCAAAACATTCATTAAAATGCGAGGTGAAGAAGTCCTTGTAACAGACTCGGGCTGATGTAGCGATCGAATGCGGCTACTGTAGCTACAACCTTACTCAAGGTCATAACTTACAGTTGGCGGTAGTATTCACACACACGCACATCCCCCACCCACACACACATCCTCCCTGTATTTTCATTCCATACACATAGACTACATTTCCTCTTAAAATAATATCGTGTAGGAACCGTACTGTGTATGTGCGTGTGTTTGTCTATCTGTCTGTCTGTGCTTAATGATCTTTCATCGATCCTATCAGTCGGCCTACATTTTGACGTCATACAAGTAGTCAGAACTCTTATTCATAAGATGTGAGAAACCCTTAATCAGAACAACATTATGTTGCACGATGATGACAACTTTATAGTTGTGGGGTATATATTGTGAGTAAATGGTTGTGTGATCTTAACGCATTCACATCATGTTTTATTCATACAAATTAAGTTGTATCTAAATATCAATAAAAAAATTGTCCTTCAAAGTTTTTCCGCGATGTTATAATCGTAGGGCTTTTGCGGTTCCTGCATTTCAATGTCAAAACGTCCTACAACAATATTCTGACTAAAGTTCAGTTTTGTCGTGTTGGGAGCTGTTTTGTTGAGGCTTATGAAATGTTGAAATATTAATGAAATTTGATCTCAAAACAGAATTTTTATCATTCGTTTTATTCCCAGGCACTGGTCGGTTATGGTGTTCCCACAGTGATGAGATGTACCTTAATGCAATGGTTCAAAGAAGTCGGATTTTCAACCTTATATGGAGCACTTTTACTTAAAACATGGAGGTGAGTCAGTCGTAGAGGGCGGGACATTTGGTAATCAACATAACGCGGACAGTGCCGTATAGGGTTAAATGTCAGAAGTGTTGATTAAAATGAAACTTTGTCCGCAACTTTATGTCGGCTGTCAATTATATTATGAGTTAATTGCTTCAAAACAAGTGCCAGCCAATTGTATTAATTATAATATCATGCCAATGTTACGAATTTGCAAATTATATGATTAGGAATACGCTAATTCAAAGGGGTTGATCGAGTGGACAATTATAATAAACCACGGATTATCGAATCAAAGGTAACAAATCATCTTGATTTTTATTAATTCAATTCAAAGTTTTTGAAGGGGAAAAGTACGATCTCCTATGCATGACATTAGGTTCAAGTAAATAAACCTACTTACTTCCCTATTAGCACTATTATACTTGCTCTTAATGAAAGATAAAGGCTCTTCTGGTAGTATTACTCCTAACGATGTTACTACTATTTGTAGGTCCTCTTAACTGTACGTTGATCGTTAATCTCATCAATAAATAAATAACTTTCGGTCGTTATCCCTTCTTTAAAATAAAATATACTCTACAGCAGACTTTACGGCTACCGCTGCCATTATCAACGCTGTAGTGGTGATATTGCTATTGCTCCCAGGCTATTATCATGGTTGATGCTATCATGTGTATTTATTTATTTTTTTCATTTTTACTAAATGTACAGATGTGTTTTCATAGCTCGCTAACGCCATTTTGTAATCTGCCAAAATTTAAATGTCTCCTTCGTTCATTAACAAAATTCATCTGAAAACTTACAGAAAATTGAAAAATATACCCGGCCGTATCATTCCAAAAACCAAAACCACACCTCAAGACAAAAAGAAAACAATCCTTCCTCTTTTAGTCCTCTTATATGGAATCAATCTGTCTGATTACCTCGTTGGTTTTAATAAGTAGATGTTATGACAATCCCGCGGCGTACGTATCATGATCTGTACAAATATACCACACTTCTAAAAGCAAGGACGAAAGATTGCGTGAGACATCTGCTAAGTGACCTTCCATCTTAATTTCTAGTATGCGCTATATCTTAAAATCATTTTGCTATCTGGAAGCCATTTTGGGACGATGAGTCCGTGTAATAAAAGTCGGAATCGGCTTTCCATTAACCGCTCCCACTGGCACGGGGTATGTAGACTGTAAAAAAAAAAATACAGAGACGAGTCGAGCTCATTAAAATAGACATTTTAAACTTTCTTATCTCGTCCCTAGAGATCCAACGCAAATATGGTTCGACGCATGTCATAAATCATTCTTTTCTGCACAGTTTCCGTTAAAAATTTCAAACAAATTTCGCATGACAATATGATACACGCCTCTGGAATGAAAATAATATAATTGATTAGTAAAAATGTTGTTTTTAGTTGCGAGCGTGTGATAATAAATACATCGTTGCTTCTATCTTGATGATTTTATTTGTAATTCTGTAGTCTACAATAATATTTGTACGTATTAAACATTTTGAAGGAAGTCACAAAGGGACCACACGAGTGTAATTGATATGCCTAAAACACCATATTCGAAGCCCATTAAGATTATAATACAAACACTACATTTGTATTTGTTTTAGAACATGATATTATTAAAGGCGTAATAGAATGAGAGTAATACTCAGAGCCAGATAGATATCAAATAGCCATTTTCGCTCTTCTGTTCAGGATACAATCTTTAAATTGGGGCTTCAATGTATATGAGCAGATTTGATAAATAAATAAATAAATAAATAGCCTAATAGTCCACTCCAAATTTTATTAAACCGAAATGGAAATTCTTTTTGCCCAATTAATCGTGAGCCCGGCAGCCACTGAGCAGCGCCAGATCGACGTTGCTCTATCCCTTATTGTTGAACGCCAAACAAGGTAGCAACAACTCCCATCTTTTAACGTCTTTTGGTATGACGCGGCCGGGGTTCGAACCCACGACCTCCCGGTTGTGAGGCGGACGCTCTACTGACTGAGCCAACACTCCGGTGATGCAATGCAAGTTCCTCAAAAATAATTAAAATTACTCTGGGTTGTTTTTTGTATTCATATAGTGGCTTGTACACAGCTTCACATCACTTTTGATAGCAAGCTAGGTAAACATACATTGGGCAACATCTATGATGTCATTAGAATGTTTAAATTCTAGTGCTGTTATACTACTTGAAATTTCACTATGGTTATTAAGAGTAATCGCATTTGTCATGACATTATTTTTTAGATGTAGGAATTAAAGATTAAACCGCAGGCAAATCATTCTAGAATCTATTGTCAAAATTGAGGATAGATTTCATAGGAATGTCAGCAATAAATTGCTATTACAAATGTAATCATGCTCATTAATTTGTTGTCGTCATTTATTTAGAAGAAACAAATATTGTCTTCACACTTCGACCATTCATCTGACGGATATAATACTGCGCAAAGGGGAGGGAGGGGAAGAATATCATAAGGTATGAAAAAAGTTTGGACGTGTTACTAATGGTAATCTCGGAAGTCGGAACGATACAAGAACTTGCCTTGACACCTAAGTCCATGTGGTTTCTAAGAAATTCGCCTTCTTCCACACGATATAATAACAATATATGTTTCGATTTCCGAGAGCATTGTGACGTCTTATGACGTCATCTTTGTGTTGTCGAACGATACAGGAACGGTGAGAGTATTCCAATCAATTTGTGATGAATATAATCGTGTCCTTCATCTCCTGTCATAATGATAATATTGATTATTTAGAAGAGCTGAAAAAATAACATAGTGCTTACAAAAAAGAAAATCACATAATTCGAAGAGAAATATAAAATACAGCTCGTTAAAAAGAAGTACGTCATATATTATTTGAATGAGGTAAGATGTATGATTTGAGGGATCTTTCCTTTCTCCACTGATGTTTTATGAAACAAAAGACTGTGGTAATTTTGCTGTTCCCTAACTCTTTAAAGTAGTATAAACATCCGCGTTATTGACACTTTTTTTTTTAAACGTCCATATCATTTGGAAATTAACATTCTTAAACCCGAATTCTAGTGTATACACTTTGAACATGTTGAATCCAGCCATATGAAAGTTGAATCTAGCATATTAAAAGTGTTTATCTGACATTTTGAAAGAATTGTCACTCCTCGGCCCATCTAAATGATGATTTTACGATTCAATTTGTTAATCGAACGAGTTATTTTGCTTTTGAAAAGTCCGATTATTGCGACTTTTAGTCACTGAAATTGTTTTATCCGTTGTATCCCACTAATAGAGCGACAGCGTGGGCGGGGTAAACTGGTTTATTTATTGATAAAGTTCGAACGATTTATACGGGCGGTCGCTTTACAATAACCCTCCAAAATCTAACCAACTTTTGCGAGAGTTCGTAATGGATACCAATATGACGCCATGGGGAATGTCGTGGAGTAGGGAAATTTATGTCTAACGACTTTGTTTTTTTAGATCTTTCCTTTCCGCAAAAATCAATGTAGAAAGACATAAATCTCTATGAACACTGTCGAAAAGAAGTGACCAAGAGCCTTGTATTATAATATTCTGCCGATATCCCTACCGGCTTCTTTTCGCTCGGTTAACATTATCGACTTACATTATTTTGTGTAGGCCTATGTGTGTTTTTTCTTCATGGATGCTTTCGAATGATCACGAAGGATTAGTTAGTGTAATGCTTATATAACTAATACATCGCAATTTTTCGTCATTATTGTGTAGTCGAATCTAAATCAGCGGGAAAATTCATGTTATTCTTGTTAAAGGGTTAAACAAATCGATGATGAAACGGAAGAAATGATGTACAGAAACAGAATGTATTTCACGCGTATGTTTATCGATTCATCAATTTTATCTATAATTTTGCAATTTACTTAAGTGTTAGGTATTACTCTGGGACTACAGGGGCAGATGATATATATATATATATCTTTAAGAAAGAGGACTGATTTAAAGATCCACCTTCAAATTTAAGCATTTGAAATTATTTCTTATCAAATTTTCTGTTCCTGTCTATCAAAGTGTTTTTCTTTATTATTCTCCCTTCACCTCTTCCTTTCTCATGCGTACAGGATATCCGTTGTATTCCGGGTTCGATCAGCAGCGCGAGTCCGGATAACCGACATGGACCTGATAAAGCGGTTGGGTCTTATCATCGCTGTATCACTCTTTTATCTAATAGTCAGAACGGTGGTGTCTCCCCCAACGGTGGAGATTGGCAAATCACTAAATGACTTAAAGGCATACCAATGCTCGTATGATTGGTGGGACTATGCAGCAAATATTGGTAGGTACTTTGACGTTGTTTTTGTTTTAAGTTTATTTTTATTTTTGTATTCTTTATGTTGAGAGTGACAAAAGCTGGAAAAATGTTGGTCATGATCATTGAATTGTGTTCATAGAATACATCGTCATTTTCATACTTAAAGCCTAGAAAGTGGGATGCCTTCGGGACTAGAGCAGTGGTTTCTGAAGCACAAAGGTTCGAAGTTCAAAATTAAGTCGCAATACCTATCGCTTCTTACAGGCGTCGTTTAACAATGTTAAACCTGAGATGAATGGCCCTACGTGTTATCAGTGTATGTGGTATGGTGTGATAATGAAGTAGATGGGGCAAAACACCGACAAAAATATTTGTTTATTAAAAACGTTGTAAATATCGGTATAAGCCCCGACGAAATTTCGGTTGACACAATCGCAAAGACTTTCGAACAATCAACATATTAAGGCAATTATAGCCTCTTTCATCGCATATTAAAACGTGGGTAAAATTACATTGATGCAACCCGAGCGTGATTCCCATAGAATTGACCATTTAATGTTGGAATTACACTTGATTTGATTTTCGATCGTCGTGTTCTTTGGTTTAGCATTTTAGAAGTCAGAATAGAGCTCTTGTGTGTGAACATAACTCTTGTGTATGAGTACATACAAAGCAACAAGTGAGTTAAACTTGTTCAAGAGATTGGGTTGATCTCGATCGATCGATGCCTTGCCTCAAATCGTGACCATTTTTTTTTTCTTTTCTTCTCTTCTCTCGCGCAAGGCGGGAGAGAAAAATCCAGTGTCAGATCTCTGACTTTACGATGCGATAGTGCAAAAATCGTGATAAGATCTTGGAAAAACAACAACTTGAGGCTGTTTCAATCTCACATGTCGACTGCTGCAGGTCATGGAACAAGATCGAAATGAGGTTTTCTTTCTTTTTTTGAATGTCAAGATATGTAGGTTTGTACATTAAAGAAAAGGCGACGGTCTTCTCTCTTATTTTTACCCTAATCCAGGCATCTATTATTTAGAGTGCAGTAGTTATCATAGTTCGTTGGCTGTTTATGCGCGTTCATTTTTATGAAATCACGGATGACTTAACGCCATTTCGATTGTTTGGGATTTTTTTTTTCTCGCTTAACATAGGGTACAGAGGTGTGATTGTAGATGTAAGAGATTTTATTCCGAGTATCATTGAATAGATGAATAATATTCATTTTCTAGCATCAAATCACTTCGTTCCCTGTGAAGGATTGCCCCCAAAGGAAATCCACATTTATAACCTTTAAAATATGTATTGCTTCCAAAACCAAATACAATTTAATATACCAGCTCATTAGAAACATAAACGGTTGCAAAATTCCTTCGCCATTTAAACCCAAAATCGTTCCCTTTTAAAAATAAGTCAAGCATTTTCATAACTCCTTTGATAGTTTTTAAAGCTCAGGGAAGGGTTGAAAGGAAAGACGCAGATAGGTTGATTTGTTGTAAATCTATTTGTGATTCACGATTGACAAAGTATTATCGAGTAGGAAAAATAATTATATTAAGCGTTGTTTACTGCATTCAGTGGACTTGTGTATATCCAAGCTTCACTAAGTGTTTTTAACAGTTAATCATATATAATCTAGAATCGTTAACGTATCAAATTTCGGAAACCGAATCGTGCACCATTTTTTTCTCCTCTTAATGAACCATATCTTAGCTTCTTAAAGCNAGAAAGAGGACTGATTTAAAGATCCACCTTCAAATTTAAGCATTTGAAATTATTTCTTATCAAATTTTCTGTTCCTGTCTATCAAAGTGTTTTTCTTTATTATTCTCCCTTCACCTCTTCCTTTCTCATGCGTACAGGATATCCGTTGTATTCCGGGTTCGATCAGCAGCGCGAGTCCGGATAACCGACATGGACCTGATAAAGCGGTTGGGTCTTATCATCGCTGTATCACTCTTTTATCTAATAGTCAGAACGGTGGTGTCTCCCCCAACGGTGGAGATTGGCAAATCACTAAATGACTTAAAGGCATACCAATGCTCGTATGATTGGTGGGACTATGCAGCAAATATTGGTAGGTACTTTGACGTTGTTTTTGTTTTAAGTTTATTTTTATTTTTGTATTCTTTATGTTGAGAGTGACAAAAGCTGGAAAAATGTTGGTCATGATCATTGAATTGTGTTCATAGAATACATCGTCATTTTCATACTTAAAGCCTAGAAAGTGGGATGCCTTCGGGACTAGAGCAGTGGTTTCTGAAGCACAAAGGTTCGAAGTTCAAAATTAAGTCGCAATACCTATCGCTTCTTACAGGCGTCGTTTAACAATGTTAAACCTGAGATGAATGGCCCTACGTGTTATCAGTGTATGTGGTATGGTGTGATAATGAAGTAGATGGGGCAAAACACCGACAAAAATATTTGTTTATTAAAAACGTTGTAAATATCGGTATAAGCCCCGACGAAATTTCGGTTGACACAATCGCAAAGACTTTCGAACAATCAACATATTAAGGCAATTATAGCCTCTTTCATCGCATATTAAAACGTGGGTAAAATTACATTGATGCAACCCGAGCGTGATTCCCATAGAATTGACCATTTAATGTTGGAATTACACTTGATTTGATTTTCGATCGTCGTGTTCTTTTGTTTAGCATTTTAGAAGTCAGAATAGAGCTCTTGTGTGTGAACATAACTCTTGTGTATGAGTACATACAAAGCAACAAGTGAGTTAAACTTGTTCAAGAGATTGGGTTGATCTCGATCGATCGATGCCTTGCCTCGGATCGTGACCAATTTTTTTCTTTTCTTTTCTTCTCTTCCCTCGCGCAAGGCGGGAGAGAAAACCCCAGTGTCAGATCTCTGACTTTACGATGCGATAGTGCAAAAATCGTGATAAGATCTTGGAAAAACAACAACTTGAGGCTGTTTCAATCTCACATGTCGACTGCTGCAGGTCATGGAACAAGATCGAAATGAGGTTTTCTTTCTTTTTTTGAATGTCAAGATATGTAGGTTTGTACATTAAAGAAAAGGCGACGGTCTTCTCTCTTATTTTTACCCTAATCCAGGCATCTATTATTTAGAGTGCAGTAGTTATCATAGTTCGTTGGCTGTTTATGCGCGTTCATTTTTATGAAATCACGGATGACTTAACGCCATTTCGATTGTTTGGGATTTTTTTTTTCTCGCTTAACATAGGGTACAGAGGTGTGATTGTAGATGTAAGAGATTTTATTCCGAGTATCATTGAATAGATGAATAATATTCATTTTCTAGCATCAAATCACTTCGTTCCCTGTGAAGGATTGCCCCCAAAGGAAATCCACATTTATAACCTTTAAAATATGTATTGCTTCCAAAACCAAATACAATTTAATATACCAGCTCATTAGAAACATAAACGGTTGCAAAATTCCTTCGCCATTTAAACCCAAAATCGTTCCCTTTTAAAAATAAGTCAAGCATTTTCATAACTCCTTTGATAGTTTTTAAAGCTCAGGGAAGGGTTGAAAGGAAAGACGCAGATAGGTTGATTTGTTGTAAATCTATTTGTGATTCACGATTGACAAAGTATTATCGAGTAGGAAAAATAATTATATTAAGCGTTGTTTACTGCATTCAGTGGACTTGTGTATATCCAAGCTTCACTAAGTGTTTTTAACAGTTAATCATATATAATCTAGAATCGTTAACGTATCAAATTTCGGAAACCGAATCGTGCACCATTTTTTTCTCCTCTTAATGAACCATATCTTAGCTTCTTAAAGCCGAGTTGCATAAAATATTGACGGCTCGCATACGCTATCATCAATACATGAATATGTAAAAATCAAAACTTTTGCAAAATTATTTTTAATCCGAAACAACAGCGTCATAACCCAGTCCCATCGAAACAACTGACACCAGATTAGAAATAGGCGGATCAAACATTTACATAACCTTGATTGGACAGAATTTTGTCGGTTTAGTGAAGCGAGAGGGATTTCCACCACGCAGCCTTAAAATGATTACCCCTTAATCTTATCCAATCATTTTATTCATATCATACATGATTCATATCATCCAGAAGTAAAGAATGGGCGTACAAAATAATTCAGTAAGAAGCATTAGCAATCATTGATTCGTGAAAACCTCAAATCCAGACCGTCTGAAATACATCGAGTTGAACGCTACAGAAGGTAATTGAGGGGAAAGATGAAGGGATGCTGCATAAACAGGGATGATTCTAATAAGATTGAGATAGGTTATAAACCGAATGATATGAGGAGTGTAGTGTATTTTGCCGGGCAGGGAGTGAGACGTCGTTGATATCATACTGTGCCAGCTTTCTTTTGCCCTGAAAAGATCTTAAATGGAGATATCTTGACTAAACGTTTTCTCTTTTTTTCTCTCTCTCTCTTTCTTTTCAAACTTCTGTGGTCTCAGCACATAATTCATATATTTAAGAAACCATCCCATATGATATCCATGTTGTTGTTTTTTTTTCTCTCTCTGACGTTTCGTTTCCCTACCTCTCTAATTATCTTTGAATATCACGACTCCTTTCTCTCTCCTTCTTCCTGTTTTCGAACCACTCTCTACATCCACTTAATCCCTCTTTCTGTCATATTCTTACTTCGTATTATTTAACCTCATTTTGTCTTTCTTTTCAAGTTTGTTGCGGGATCCTTTTCCACCTTTTACTACATGCCCCCCTAGAATATTTCTAATTTCATTGTGTAAACCATTCAAAGATTTTGGTGCCGCAAAATGGTATTATTTTCAGCGTTTTGCCCCCATCATTTGGATGCGGAAACAGAGTTTGGCTTCAGGCAACTCAACGTTCAAGTTTCTTTTCCTTTCATCGGCGTATGATTACCTTGGTTCTTTTGATCAAACCCGATGAGCAATCTCCTCAAAATAGGACGAGATTGGAGATGAGGACAAATTAATCAGCGAGAGTTCCTCCTTTTTTATATCTTGACGGATCTAGGAACCCTATCAGGGGGTGTTGCCTGTTATTCAATCACAAGCAGAATACTGTTCGATCAGTATCGGGTGACAGTCGCAGAGAAAAAGTAGAAGGGAGCGAACTTGAGGAATTAAAGCAGCAATCTAGCATTCTAATCTCTTTTGTCAATGCCTTAAGAATGACCCGGCGTATCTCCCTTTCTACCAAAGCGATAGCAAATTTAGGCAAATCGTGCCGCTAACTAGGGTACACATCCCCAACCCTTCGAATCAGCGTGTACAATCGCACGACGGAATTGTGGCGTATCTCTTTTCGCGGCTGGGAGCAAGAAGATCATACCCCGTAATCTGATGCAATTAAAATTTAGATCTGACAAAAGAGTTGTTCACCCTTTTTGAAGGGCTTGAATCCAATCCAATACGATAGAGTCTCTTTTACGTAGTTTTGGCGAAAGTTTTTGAAACACTACATTTCTTTGAGGATATTGGAATTGGGAGGAAAAAGACTTTCGCCTGCGCAGGCTTAAAGACTTTTTGCGGATTAATATGGCGGGGGAAAGTGATGCGCTAATTTCCGGCGAGTCGCGACTCCGTGGATCTGGTGTGGTATGGTCATGATGATTAATATAGAGCCAAAACCACACGCGCGTTATTAATGAAGAAATAAGCGCGGGAGATCAGGGCTGAGCTTTTGAGGGTAAGCTTGTTACCAGAAATCATATTAGGCATATCATCTTGGGCGAGCCTGTGTCGGCATTTGAGGGAGGAAAAGTCAATAGTGGCGAGGACAGGAAGGGGAGAGAGAGAGCGAGGAAAAAACTGTGGGTTGAGAGTGAAATAAAAGCAAATAGGAGACACGATTTCATGTGTGAGAATAAGGGGGTGTAGGAAGAGAGGAAGAGAGAAGGAGAGAGTGGCGACTGATCCACCGACCGACCAACAGACGAGGTAAAAAAGGGATATATGAATACGAGTAAAAAAATATCTAAAAAAGAGAGTGTACGAGAGACGGAGAAAGGATAGAAAGAGAGAGAATGGAAAGAGTGGAAGAAGAGCGAGAAGAAAGATAATGGGGAATATAAGAGACCAAGGGCAAGAGCACCAATGACGAAAACAGATTGCTTACTATGAAGGCGGTACAATTATAGGTGATAAATTCTACTTTACACCGATAGAAGAAAAAACATGATAGCAAAGAAATTGATCAGATCATTTACGACAGCAAATTTACGCAGATTTTGCCAAGCCCAGATGATCTAGCATCTGCGTGAAAAAAAGCATCCGCGGCTTGCCATTGAGGTTAGCGTGTTGAGCCCTTTATATCTTAATACATTATAATCGGTGTATCACAGTCTAATTGTATCATCTTGATCAAAGTCAAGTAGATACAAACTAGATGCTGCTTTTCAGGACTCCCCAACCCCCCCCCCCCCCCCCCC
>BEXV01000985.1:118433-130014 GCA_003118195.1 Hemicentrotus pulcherrimus
CCCCCCCCCCCCCCCCCGATTTGATGTTTATCAAGAGGTACAAGCAAAGGGAAAACAGGGAATAAAGAGATACGTCAATTAGTTGAAGAGTGTTGAACCGTCTCCAAATATTTTCACGATAATACGAAGATGTTTGGAAAAGAAGCAGTTTGGTGGGGCGCGTGTTTATCCCACCGGGAAAGCCTATTTGTCACATAAGTGGTTCTGGAAACGGTGTAGATTTGAAAAAGAATCACTACGCCGGAAGAAAAAACCCGGAAAATGATAGAGCAGACGAGAACCAGAAGAGGCTCCTTTTGCATTTGACGTTTGTGAAGTTTTTGTATCACATTTTGTCAAAACAAAAGATAGCATTTTCAATCTTTTTGTCAAAATGGACATTGAAAATCCATATAAACCTTGAAATATTAAAATCGGGAGTAGACGTATATGAATGATAAACAAAAGAAAAAACTTGTCACCCTAGAAATTGTAACATAATAGTGATATGAATATTCATGACCATAAACATTCAGTTTTAAACTCAAAAGCATTTAAAACTGACAAAAGATTTTCTCATAAACCTTGAAAACCAATGTGTATAGGAAAGCTTCTTTGCCTCATGGTTAGTGACTTAATGTAATGATCATTCAAGGCCAAAAATATCAAATTCTAAACTCAAAATTGGATATTTGACAGAAAAACCCCAAATAAAAACCCCAGATAATCCAGACAAAAATACCATGAGGATAATAACATAATAGAAGAACCACTTTGCCTTAGAGGTTTGTGATACAATTATGAATGATGAAAAAAAATATATATTTACAAAGCCATATACTCTGACACTGATCACATCTGTCTTGCAGTCTTGTGTAAGGGATCATGAGATGAGGGATTAAGATACCGCACTTTTCCGTGGGTGTTTTTGTGAGTCAAATTCGAACTCTTATGTGAAGAAACTTCATCCGCATATCTGACTTCCAAATTTCATTCCCATGTGATACCATTTCAGTAACGGGAGACTGAATGAAATGTGTGAAGAATTATCCAAGGAAATAGAAAGAGGGCGAAGCAAGACATGGATAAAGCATTTCAGGAATTTCTTCAAATTTTCTCTATTTTGGGGGGTATTGAATAAAGTTCACTTTTATACGGTTGAATTAAAGTAGAAAGTGCACTTAATATATAATGTAACCATAAGAAATCATTTTTTTTTACCATTGGTTTGAATGTAGGCTGATAGTGATTTCATTGTGTTTCATATCCAATCAAAATCACATTATATGTGTAATTACTTATATTTGTTATTAGAAATTCCCTTTAAAATATTTTACTTCCTTTGTGATCTGTCAAAACAGGTATAGTTTGTTATACACTTCTTTATTCGCTCTACTTTCTTTCATAGATTCTTCCTCCAAGATTTGGCCAACCCAGATGTCTTATATCTCATTTGGTTCTTCTATAGTCAGCTTACAACTACCGTAGTAGTACTTCTTCTCTTCGGTAGTAAGGTAAGTCAAGTAGCAAGTCGTCGCGAGTTCATCTCGTATTTTTCAAACCGAAGTCAAATAAACTTAAAACTATCGTAGTCGTAGTTCTTCTTGTTGGTATTACTATAAGGTAGGTCAACGCATATGTAGACACCCCCCCCCCCGCATCCAAGAAATGCCATTGCTGGAAAATTATTGTTTACCGTATCCTCCTGACGCGTGGAATTTCTGCGGGCTCAGTATGTAATGCCCCCTTTTAAAATTTTCAAATATATACACATTTGTTGAAGTGCCCCTTCGAAAAGTGTCATTAGGTGGCTTTGAAAGTAGACCTCTCAGTTGATTTCGGCACCGTCATCCTTGTCATTCTGTCAAGTTCTTATGTTAAGCTCATCCACCAAGTAACAAAACTCAAACCCTAAACGGTGACATCTTTAGCTTTAGGAGATTATAAAAGTTTGCCACAGTGATGGTCAATATCGTAATGACCAGTTACTGACTATATTCTATTTGACGTAAGGTAAGGAGGTCACCTCGGAGCATTATGCAAACTGCAGTGTCTGAGGGAAGGCTAACCACAATACTGTACAAACATATAGTTTGTGACAGAATGATCTCCTTGAGGTACATGGGGATAAAAACTCAGCAATGGCATACGATGAAAAGAACTCCCCGGTGCATAATCCAAACTGCAGTGTCTGAGGATAGTCTGCCGAAAGTATTTTCTAACGCAGATTTCGTGTCGGGTGTACTTATTGAGGTTCATCCGTTCGGTCTCAATTACCAACAACAATATACTTCAGTGCAGTATGGACTCGTATCTTCCAAGTGATAGTAGCAGTTAAAGCATTCAAAGTTGTATCTTAATGGTGATCTTAACATGGATGTTCTGACAGTATTGCCGTATTATCTAACAAATCCGTATGGTTAACAACCACAATAAACTTCGTTGAAGCCTTGACTAATGTAATCACATTGCCATTAAAGAATTCAAAGCTTACCAAGTGCTGATCATAACACGTTTGTTTTGACAGCATATGGTTTATCCGTACGGTTTACAATTACAACTGCGAGACTGCAATGAAAATTACAACAACCTAGAAGAGTGTCTTCCAGGAAGTAGGCCTATCAGTGGTTAAGGCATTAAATGACCTCCCATAATCCACAGTGGCGTAATGAGCAAAAACTTGAGGGGGCAGAAAGAAAGAAAAAAGTATAATTTACAAAAAATTAGAAAAACCCCGGAAAGTCATGTCTTTTTAGCAACATTAGTGAATCACTGATATCGAATTAGAAATAAACCACATCTGACCCCCCCCCCCCCCCTCAGTACGCCAGTGTTGATCTAAACATGGATGCCATGACAGTAGATACTTGTACGTCTTCGTGGACTAAAGTTAAAACTACAGTGAAGTTTATAACGCTCCGGACTAGGGCTGTCTCTTCCATGCAGAAGCCTTGAGATCAATTCAAAGTTACCCATTATGATCAGACATGGATGCGATGATAGGATAGACTTATCAAGATAATTTTTTTCATATCGGTATGGTACGGGGCTAAAACCAAAAAGAACTTCAACAAAATGTAGCCTTTTGCCCCCAACTTTCAAGTAGCACTGGCACAAGATTATGCACAGTATAAAGAGTGTAGGTTTATTTCGCATATTCTGTACGTTGCAATCTGCATGGACTACTATATTTCGAAATTCTTTAATTCATACGGAGGTAGCATTTATTGGTCCAGATAAACATTCTGAACTATTATACATTTCCTTTTAATAATACTCAAAAGGTAACCAAGCAATTCACGGGCCGATTTTAAACAGCCATTTTTAAATTTTTTTTTTTGTTAGTGTTTGTTTTTGCTCACTACTCTAGCCTTTTCGGGGAAAATTTAAACGATCGCCTTGGCCATTTTTTCCTGTAGAACTTATCATTCTAGAGTATTCTCTGAGAGCAAAATTCTTTCTGTTGGCTTTGAAAACAAAGTTAAATAATGCATTGCTATATTATGCTTTTAGAACATCTGGGAGCTAATAGATGAAAAATATGTAGTATTACACAGCTGTGTTAAGCAGCAGTCAAGTTACCGATTTTAAATTGATGTATCCAGATATCTGTGCTTTTTATGAGGATCAAAAAAGCATTATTAAAGATGCGAACCCATCACAAATTAATTAGATACAAATCTATATGTGTTCTGTTTTAATTACGATACCATTCCAACATTAAGTTTTCATCCATCATTCACGTTACCACGGATGTATATTCCGATCAGTACCTGAAGTTCAGCGAAGCAATTTGAGAGCTTTTGGCCGAGTTGATTCGGCAATATCCAAATTGCATTCGACTCGATCAAACGCGTTTTGTTATTTCATTTGCTTGTATGAAAGCCGTGGTAAAAGTCACATATGGTAAAAGGTAATCTCATGAGCAGTGCCCTGTCGATCTCGAATAAATGCCTTTAAAGGTAGTGTATCCCTTTTGCAGCAAACATCAAGTTAAGTACAACTTTGCACGAAATGTGGATATGTCATGTATGTCCTATCTGTGACATTTAAAATTTCTAAATAAGTATTATCTTACAAATGCCGTTGGAATTTAACCTTTCCATTTGTTTGGCCTGCAAATGGGACACAGTACCTCTAGGAAGGCTAAAGTAACCAAAGACCCGCCTTGTCAAAAGTCGTCAACCGTAAATCTCCGGAATTGATGAATTTACACTGTAGGATGACTTTTCACCTTTCGGCAAGGGATCATGTTAATAACTGATCCTCTAGATGAAGACCTGATATATCGCGACTTTTGTTGTAATGTTTTAAACAGAGCCTTAATTGCCGCAAGGAAAAGATACATATTCATAACATGAGCTTACTACGTAATAGCGGATATCTGCGAATCTTATCTCGTGTGCTCTCGAGGGAAAATTCCGTCTTACATCACGCATCCTCATTCTATACTATTTTGCTCTGTTATGCTATCACGTCTTCGGCTGACCCAGAAATTGACCGATTGTAAGATATATTTAATGGTTTTTTTCTCTGATTTAATTGCCTGCTCGGAGAGAGTGATGTCGTCTATGATACCATTTCGAGCACTGACGGCTCTTTCGAGTCACGAAACTGTTATCAAACTGATATCGCCCGAATAACAAGGTATCTGCATCATTCTCAGATATAGAAGTGATATACAGGAAACGGACTCTCCTTTCGAAGTATTCTGCTTCCGGTACTTTCGAGTCAGGCCGAGAAAAACATGTCTTCGAAATGCTCACTGCAGTTCTTTAAAATTGAGATTTCAGTTGAAGTATTTCCCTTTGCTCGTCGACATGTATTATCATGCACACCTGAAGGGTTAGCTGAAGGATTCGGCTGTAAATAAGTTTTGAATTAGGTTGTAAATTTCAACTTTGTTTTTAGTTTTCTATTTGTTAACTGCTGTGTGAAATAAGTTTTGTTTTGAAAGTTTCTCACCGATCATGGTTAATCTGGACGCTAGATCAAGATGGGGAAGTTCTTTATGTCACCTGCATACACGTTTGATTATTTCTTTATCAAAATAAGGATTTCTCATATTCTTGTTTCTACGGAGAGAAGGTTGGCAGTGCAATTTCACTTAATGAAAAGAGGCCTACAAATTAATATAGAAAACAAAGTCAAAAACATATAGTTGATGCTTAGGTAGTGATATGGTTAAAAATAAGTTTAAGGGTATGTATACGACGAGGCTCGTGTGTATTGTTTGTTACAGGTTTGAAGATAAGAATTCGGTTCGTTTTAGAAGTTGACCGGGGTGCCTTTATCACGGACGCATGGTTTATTATGTTCTGGATATACGATCTAATGTAGATGGAAAGACATTGAAGAAGGAGAAGAATAACAGCTAGTTCTTATATATAGGACCGAAGGCCCTCTCAAAGCGCTTTACGGATATATATATATATATATTATTACCCCGGTCATCGGATTCAGGCTTATCCGCACATATATGCACATTCTCCACTCCCTGGGGAGCATTCCAGCTAGGCGTCATTTCTACAAGCGTACATTAGCTTTCACATCCTACCGGGTACCCATTTAACACCTGTGAGAGTGGCAAATGAAGATCAATGTCTTGCCAAAGGACATTAGTGCCGAGTTCGGACTTGAACCGCAGACCTTGTGATCCACAGTCCGTTGACTTATCCACTCGTCCACGACACCTTTACAAACTTCTCGGTTACCGTTTAAAGCTAATGAACAAACATTTTGTTGTTGGTATTCGCATGTGTCTTTCAGCATAACTGGGTAAATTTATTATAATTTTTGACGATTCCTAAACCTCACTCTAACCTTTTCTAATGCTTTCAACGCTTCTAGACGGTCTCTTCCACAATGCAATTGCATGGCCTACTATAGCTTCCAATTCACAGGGACTTGTTTGCCTCAAAGTATAATGTACCCTGTATCAGAGCCCCGTGTTTCTCATTAGAAACATTCGCTGAGCATGAATTTCTTTTGTATGTGGAAAATAATGGTTGTTCTATTTAATGTGCCAATAAACTGACGGATGTATCCCCTCTGAATTCCCGACATGTTATGACTAAACCACACGAAGACGAAGCAACCTGTTTTTAGCATCTCTAGTGCTATTTGGAATGCCGTTGAACCGTTTTGCTTACTCTATGCCGCCAATCGCTTCGAAAACAAACGAGAATTCGACGGAAAGCTGAATATGTAGGTGAATCTGTACTTGACGGTTTGTATTGGTGTCCGTCTCGTGTTGTTTTAAGACCGGGCATGTTTGGATAATGCAAATATGGGATTCTCGGCTGACTCTCAATCTATGTCGCCGTCACTTCTGTCACCCTCCCGCTGTGGTTTGGGTCATCTTAAGTAGGAGGTCTTCCGTTGGCATCAGTCCGTACAACGTTGAGCAATTTCTGCTAATCCCGTTTGGACGGAAGCAACGTACCACAGAGTGCTTTCCGAGAAATTACGAAAAGAAACCAAACACAAAGTAGCTTTTAGGCACTCGAAGTCTTGAAACTTAATTTGGCTTATCCCCTCTCCGTTTATAAGTTTATGTCCATACTGTGTTTCGAATTCGGATGATTGGTAAGACGGAATACACAATTCTTGCTAGAGTAACCATGCGATATTTTTGGATTTCTAGAATCCTTGCTCGCCTAGAAGCGTACAAATCGCATACACATGTACCTGAAGCTCATGTCATGGGGGAAATAAGTTTTTCTTCGAAAAAAACATTTAATGTGCAAGTGTTCACACTCAGCCATTGAGTATTAAAGTACAGGAGTGGCGCGGAAGATCGCATTAAAGTTCTCTGACGTAAATCATTAAGCACTTTCTAGTTACTTTCTTTACCCCGAGTTCTGAGAGAGTTTCGACACAGAGAATCTCACAGCCATGCATGTGAAGCTCCCCTGATATTTCTATCCCCTCCTCACCCAGAAGTAGTAATCAATCGCCGCAGGGGGCGGAGTTGTTGGTGGTGGAGAAGAAGGGCAGTGTTTAATGCATCTCGAATTGCTCTTGGGGTTTTTGACCTGAATTAATTACCTCTGGAAGCTTAGTCCCACTTTCCTTCCCGCCACTACCGGATCGTATTAGTCGATTTCCAAACGTCTGTCAGTATTAGACTCATCGTCGCGAACCCCCCCCCCCCCTCCTCCTCCCCGAAGGAGATAAGGGGAACACAAAATGAGGTCGAGGAGGAGGAGGAGGGGGAGAAGAAGAGAGTGGAAGGGCATACTGTATTAGATGGATTAGGACATTGAGATTAATGAAAGATGGAAGAACATACGTGCTCGAGATCGAATGGAACCTGTTAAGGAGAGAAAATACAGTAGAAGGAGAGGTGATTCCGAGTTCATTGAGGATAAAGTGGAAACCCGACTAACTGAACAGACTGCAATCACCAATGCTCAAGGAAATTGTACGTCGAATGTGCTAAAAGTAATCACTGGCGAAAGAAGAACGCGAACGTTACTGTAAATGAAATCGGTGAAGAGAATAAAGTGATTGAATGGATAAAAAGGGGGAAGTTATTAAAAAGCTATTATTACACCTGTCACAAAATTGGGAGAATACAAAATGTACAATAATGGTAGCCATGGTTTTAATGAAGAAAGTGTACAGAAAGGTGATCATGTTTTTTAAAAACATAATCATGAAATGGAAGGAAAGATTTTTGCCAACCTGGTAATTACAATTTCAATTTTATTCGAAGAAAGCGCATTAAAGTAGGAACTTATTGTAATCTAAAACTGTACGCTGAGAAGAAAATGAAAAGTGTATTCTGTTTCATCATGTGAGCAGTAGTATCATCGTTAATCTGTTTCATCTACTTTTCTAAGATGCAGTTTCTCTCTAAGTACTCTCTACAAATATTATAGCTTAACTATCTTTGTGTACACATTGGCTTACACAGTTACTGTCCATCAGATTACCAAATTGACCGTATTTTCCCCTGCACAGCTCAGTAGCATGGTCGGGTCAAGACTTTATTCCCCGATGATCGCACCTCAATCAGGTATGACAAATCACCGCGGCTTATACACCATTATGATATTAAAAAAATATGACTGTAGACTGAACTGACCGAGTGACGTGTACTTTTGTAATGGGTAACGACTTGCATTAAATGATTACGCGCCATTACCGAGTCTTTAGAGGATTGAAACCTAATTCCGAAACGATGTCAAATTGATAGTGACAACAATGCTATCCTCTGCGATAACTTCCTTTAAGGCAAATAAACATTCTAAATGGGGTTCACGGTGCGAGGAGCTCTGAGTGGGTTTGACAGGCCTGTGGGCTCGGGGAGGCGCATTCGAGGGAATCGGTGGAGCTCGGCGGCGCACTGGGAACTCGTTCAAACGTCCTTCGAGCAATGGACGGCACGTCCTAAGCTGACACATTCACAGTTTGGCATCGCCACTTAAACATGTAGGAGAGAGGGAAAGAATACGGGAAGATCAAATTAAAGATGGAAAACGGATTAAGAAAGAGAAAGAGATGGGATATAAGCCCGGATATGAGACCCATTTTAACCAAGGGAAACACGACGGCAAAGACTTTCCAAAGATCAACCAAAGCCACTTTCTGTAGCCTTGTCCATAACTTTTAAAATGTGGGAACATCCCAACGAAGCAATACGTAATCCGAACATGTTTTCTCCAGGATTAAAAGAGAATGCATTAAAATTGCCTTGAGTTGATCTTTAGAACGTATTTGCAATCGTGTTGGTAAATCATTGTCTATATGTTTTCCTGATTTTTAGTGGTGGATTCTCAAGTATCACCGAGGCATGTTGACAAGGCACATCATTAAAGAGAAACTCCAGTACTGGTAAAAATAGAGAAAATTAATTTTCACAGAATCAAACGAAACTTACACTGAATATTCAAGATTACAAATAAATAACATGTGCCAAACAATTTTGGAGGAAAATGTATACTGGCTGAGTAATGAGCATAGAAAGACAACGAAATCAAGGTAGTACCAACCCCGACACCATGTGTGTTGTCCCATATATAGCTTTCTTGTGTACAGTGCTTGTTACTTTACAAAGACTCGGTCAAATGTATTATGATTTTGATGACTCCAGACCCTTGCAGTGCACACCAATACTTACATGCTACATGATCAACTGTTTTTGATCCTTTCCACATCTTTTCTTTCACATTGCAATCGCATTACCAGTACTAAAGTTTAGCTTTAGCGATGTCGTATTATTTAATTTGCTAGTGTCAGCGAGTACTTAATTGCACATACTGTATGAAGCATTGAAACTTTGTTTAGACATGTTAGATTTACGCCTTTCACCGCTACTATAACGAGATGCGAAATCGAGTACCTTTACATTGTGATTCGGGTGAGGGCGCTGTCAATTATATGACGATTGAGTCCCTCTGCCGAGCAGGGCTATCGAGGATACTCCAGTTGATATTAGATAATCGCAGTTTTCAACACATAAAAAGTAATACATTATAATTTGACAGTTCAAAAGTGAACGTCATGTATTTTACTTCATTTTACATATCGTGTGTGACATTATTCCGAATGATGTATCAAAACGCAAACGCCTTCTTTTAAATCTAGTGCTCAATGTTTGTCCTGTCGTGTATTAACAATGAATTTTGCATCACCTACACCCTTATTTAAAGTCAATAAAAAAAATATGACGGATTAAATTACAGAGAAAGCGTTTCATAATATCAAACTTTTCCGCAAAATGATAGGGCATTTCTATGAACAAATTTAGTATCCAAAATGAAACGAATTGTTGTTGATGTACCATATTAAGTTATTATCGACCTCCGATAGATATCCCAACAGACATAAATTCTATTTGCGATGTGTCTTTCTTTAAACATTGTTACATGTATCTTTCCACTTGGTTCGGTGGTAGAGGATTTGAGTGGCCTGAGGTTCTCTGAACTGAGTGTCAAATGTCACATACCCTATGGTATCGCGAAAGGAATAACAACATCGAGTGGAGATTAGAAGTTTCAAAGTTCGATGTCCTTATTCTGTGAATTCATTCCCCTATGGTGACTCGTCAATCTTCCCTACGATCTCACTTATGGACACGGTATCGATGGTCCTCATTGATCAGGGAATAACGACCAATTTCCCTTCGACACTTTCGAAGCGATCGCCAAAGAAACTGCATTTATACATGGAATCGATTTCCTTTGCTTTCGTCCCGTAAACAACAAGCCAAGTGGGACGTAATTTGAAACATTTCTCTCATCACGTAGATTAGCTAATGGCGGGGTTTTCGATGATCAGATATCTCTCTCCCTCTCTCTCTCTCAAAAAAAAAAAGAAGAAGAAGAAAAGTGGCTCGTTAATTAGGATGCTCCGTCACTGTTTACGTTTATGATTATCCCCCATGACCACGATGTCGACAAGGAGGATGATATCAGGGGATACATAGACGACCTCGTTGACTAATCATAACATATGAAAACGTTGAATAAACACCCATGGCGCCCTCAAGGGCTGACCTTTATGTATTTTTCATGACACAGTGGCTCCGGCTCCGTTTTCTAATTTGACGATGTAGCAATGCCGCTTCTATTTCCTTTGGCAAATAAACAAACGGCGACAATATCTGGTGTATGTTATGAAGAATTAGACGAAAATACTTCCAGTAACGAAGAAAAGACACGAGATCGTGCTTTTGTGAGTCGACTTTTCTTTGACCTTATCAGCAACATGGACACTTTTACATCTAAGAGTACCGTCTGTATATAGTAACCCGGGATAGTAACCTTCTGTATAGGTACATAAGCTAGTAGGTGAAAGCGTAATATGAAATGAAAAGAAGATTAACGTATTGAATTTGCCCTTATATAGGCCTACTGTACATCACGTTTAATGTGACACATCGTGTAACAGCAATGGCGTGTCTAGTCAGAAACCAATGCTGCAGTGGGTACGCACCGCAGTGTGAAGACAAAGTGGATTGGAAATCGAATCGTTTCATTGATGATGTTACCTTATCTAGGGTGTTCCCACTGTCTGAATTCAAGTGACTTTATATTTTCTTGTCACTACGGACAATTTTTAAATATTTATTTTATTTTATCATAACACGGAGACACTTGCCTCAGCCAGTTGCTAATATTCTGTTCTTGGTAATCTGGCAAAAGGTAATAGGAAGAAAGGTTATAATACGTGTGAAATGGTGTTTAATTTAGAAAAAGAAAACATGTCTCAGCTATATCTTACAGTTATAGTTCAGACATCACCTCTAAACTTTCTTTTTCCCCAAAAAAGTATGATTCTAAACATTTTGAAACTGTTGTTGCGTGTACGTGTATTTGAAGATTATTTAACGCTTATTTTTTCATTTCTTTACCTCCATTTTGGCGTATATCTTTCACCCGGCTGTTAGACCACAGAGTGTCTGCTAACTTGTCTAAAGTCAAATAATCGTTGTACTTTTTCTAGGATTGTTCTTCAGTATCCATTAACCTTTTCATCAGTGCATTTAAACAATCCCGTAATTCCCAAAGCTCGGTCTAGCAAACTGATTAACGACCCCTGTCTGTGAAGTCCATGGAAACGATTGATTTAAAAGCGGACCGTAAGGGGACAG
>BEXV01000986.1:23791-35124 GCA_003118195.1 Hemicentrotus pulcherrimus
GGGGGGGGGGGGTGAATCAATTAGAATCGCCCCTGGCTGAGGATCGAGGCACATTTACGATGATAATAATGCTTGTGATAACAAACAAGAAACGAGAGGGGACGTTGGATGATAACCCCATCAAAATAATAATAATAATAATAACACTCAGTTTTTATATAGCGCTGATTACAATCACTAAACGCTTCCAAACTTGGAGATGAACAGAAATTATAAAGATTTGGCTTCAGCAAATTCGGCCCAACTCCCCCCATTTATCGACATGGGAGGAAGAAACCAAAAATGGGTCGATTGATGTGCATCTGAATTGCAAATTTAATTGGGACGATACAATTATGTACAGTAACCTAGGCCTAGGTGCCTCCCACTTTTCCCAAAACCAAAACAAATAAGACGTGACGACGAGGAGATTAAATGAATAGCACAAGGTGCCACTTGAGAGTTGAGTCGTCATGAGAGTCTCTAACAACAAGGAATGGAGTAGAGTACTGTAAGTTGCTGGTCCAGCTCAAACTTGTTACTTTTATCAAGTTGGTATTTGATGTTTCCTACGCAAATGTGAGCATGTGGGACTGGTGTTAGTATAATTTTAGCCGAATTTGGATTGGCCATGCCATGCATGGGGAACAAGTGATTTGAAGCTACACATTTTGTTAATTTGTTTTAAATTACAAACGATAAAATGGTTCTGTATTTTAGGCCATGTTTTGTCATTAACTTTTTGTGTATTGCTATAAAACTTTGTGTAGTCTAGATCTACTAGGTAGTAGGGGTCTACTGACTGACTGTCTAAATCTAATCTGATCTAGAGTCGAGATTGGACAAATATTATCACTGACGACTGTGACACTGGCGAAGTCTTAGTCAAACTTTGAAAGAGAAGATTTTGTCATTTGTGGTAATGCCCATCTTTGTCACCAATCATTTTCTCAAGCAATCTTTTTCTTTTGCCCTTTATATCTTTAATGTTAGTCAGACCTAGTCCTAGACTTATATTTGGTGTTAATATTTTTTGTGATGTCTGGCTGATGAAAGTCATGAAACAGAAATCGCATCATCAAGTCTCTGTTTGTATTGTAGACCATTTATTTATTTATTCATTGGCATACTAAGGGTGGGGTTGGGCAGATCTTAAGTTAAATTTTACTGCTAATTGCCAATTGGTTAGTCAGATTACTGAATCAAAACCAATAGGCAATACCTTTCTATCACTGTTCTTTTTTCCAAAACTTATGTCTGTAGACTTTAGGTATAATTGATGACACAATCCTGCAACTGCCAGATTTGGACTTATCATCTACCTCATGTTACCAGTGTTTTGGAATTGCTGATTAATGAAGTAAGGCAGAGATTAAAAGATGACATCCCACCTGAAGCTACATGCCACTTGGCATTGTATCATTGCTAGCCTCTTTGCACTGATACTTGCTACAGAGGTAGCATCGTCAAAGACACCAGCATCTGAACCATTCCGGGATGCTTCATCGATCAGAAGGGAGACCACAATTAAAACAGCTGCAAAATTGATCGACTTCATGAAATCAAACAGACCCCAAAATAGCAACAGTGTGCATTTAAGCAACGCAGAACTAGACGTTATACGACAGAGAATAAGATCTTCTGATGTTTTGGATGACTTGAGAAAGCTTAGTAAAACATGGCAACCAAAGTCTGCCATAAGAAGCACCCCAGTTCCTGGTTGGCCGTGGCCAGTTGATCCAGATGTCTACTATAACATGGTGAGTCTTTGATTCTCTCGCTGCAGGTCTACAGATTCGGGGGATGACCCCCCTCTCAAGGAAAACTACCCCTCTGTATGACCGTCCCTTGACAACCCCTGTAGGACAGCTCCCCTCTAGAACAGATGGTAATAACCCCCAGAAAACCACTCTCTGAATAGTGGTCTGAGCTGAGGGTAATTGANGTAGAGATAAGATTTCTATTGCCAGCTTCCATCAAACCTTCCCATAACTAACACGTGTTTGCATCCGAATTGTCTATGTTTTTAGATGGTGATATCTGGAAAGTGTCAGATGTACGATTATGGATTGATTGGAAACTTAGTAAATTACAATCAGGTAAGAATTACTACACAGAATATTGAGTGAGCGTCACGTTTGTAATGTTTTCAAAATGCAGCTGAATTCAGATTTAAGCATACCGAGTTCCATTTGATGGGCCTAATTAGTCTCTTGGATACTAGGCTGAACTTTGGCAGTGCCATACAGGAAAATCTGAACCATTTTTTATAAATTTTGTTTAAACCAGTTTTCGTACAACTTTTTTCATCAATTAGAGCAGAAAACACCCTTTCAATAACACCATCATATATGGCAGTTCTAAAAACAACAACAAAGTTGTAGAGAGCACAAATTAATGCCATGCCAAGTTTAGCAAAAAATCATCATGGGGAGATTGCCAGCTAACATTTATCTCTCTCACTTTTTCTCTCTCTCATTCTCTTTCTCTCTCTCTCTCTCTCTCTCTCTCTCTCAGACCACACCGCCAGAGTACCACGTGAGGAACCTCAACGTGCCTGTCGCCCTCTTCTGGGGGGACAACGACGACCTGGCAGACCCACAGGACGTGGAGAGGCTCATACCCCAAATACCTCATCTCATCTACAACAAGGAAATCAAGAACTTTGAGCATCTAGACTTCATCTGGGCCATGGATGCAAACAAGATCGTGTACAACGATATCCTTCTCATCATGAATGGGAAAATACCACCTCATTAAAGGCTCGTTCAGATATATGACCCTGCAAAACCGCATGTTTCTTTTTATGACGTAAAGCGTAGCTTTCCATTTTTGTATTTTATTACACAGAGTTCAATGTCCTTTTCTTGCGCGCAGCTACCATTCATTTACACAAAAAATCTCGCAGCAGCCACATTTTTGTTGTTGCAGCGGTTTACCTGTCATATCTTTAAGCAGTGCTATTGCGCTCCCAACAATAATGCCAAGCATTCTTTTTTTATAGGTGCTATTCTGCATCTTGGAGGAACAGACCTTAAACCCCCTCTTTAAATGTTGGGAGCCCCAAATTCGCCAAAAATTTGATGGCAAAATTTCACTTGAGTTGTATCATAGTGTGAGACGATGTCATTTAAGCCACACTTCTGCAAAGATCCCCCCCCCAAAAAAAATATTGATTATAGAAAACATAACTTTGGTTTTCTGTCTTGTGCAGAAAACCTCTGAAATGTGTCTTAGGTTGCGTTTATCTAGGAAATTTTTGGCTAGAATCAGGTTTCTCAAACGTCTTTCTGGCAAATTTAGTTGTAGATAAACGCAAAGCCTTTTTCAAACGTCTTTAGATATGCCCATATCTAAAGACGCAAAAAGGTGCGTTTTGAATGTGACATACAGCCAGAATCACGTTTCTGAGAGCTAGATAAACGCAAAGCTCTTTTGTACCTCACATACAAATCGGACCTCCCACGGTTAATTTCCGGTTCGGAGGCTAGTGCGCGCCATGTGCTGTGTACAAGCATGTGTGTGTAGTTGACCTCAAACAAACTGTCTGCTTCCCGGGTCAAACGGCGCTGAGCAGCTGCGAAGAGACAAGGCCTTTATCGTGAATCGTGAAGTGTAGATAAACGCGACATCCCGTGAATCACGATCGTATAGTGGGGTTTGATAGTGGGGTTCGATAGTGGGGTTCGATAGTGGGGTTCGATATGTACATATCTAGCGGCAAGCCTAGATAAACGCGCCCTTAAATGACATCCTCTTTATGATACAATTTGAGTGAAATTTTGCCATCACAATGTTGGGGCTCCCAAGACTTAAAGCTTATCTCCACTAGTTTGGATAGGAGGGATTAGACCACACATCGAGGTCACTGACAGGTGGCTATCTCATTAACTCGGCTCTCAAATAACATAAGGAATAGATGATCATGGGGGACCAACAGGCACCGATTGGGGAAGTTTTCTACATAGAGGGAGCAAGTAGCTACAAGTAGGACAGTGGGGCTTTAAGAGGGGCTTTTGATAAAAGCAGAGCACCGTCAACTTTGTTTTTGTGTTTGGGATTCCATGTGGGTATCCTGAATTCTAATTACCGGTATAGTGCTTTTGCAGTATTGCACTTGCCAAAATTGCACAAAATTCCAGAAAGGTAAAAGTGTCTTGTCATTAACCAAGTTAACTCGCCTAAAATTTGGTGGCCTAAATATGCAAATCATTTCCCCCCTCTACAATATGTAATTGTAATTGGTGGCCTGCATGCACAATTGTATTTCCATGTATCATGTTATCGCGAAATTTTATGTTTGAATTTCTCAGGGAGCTTTGTTTTTTTTTCTTCTATGATTTTTTACAAAGCCTGACATTACTTGGCCAATTTGGTTTCATATGAAAATCAAACTGCAAGGGGGTTGAGGTTACAAAGAAATTGAAGTCAAGTACAGGAATATTAAAGATAAAGGTGAGTTCTGGTAATGCGATTGGATTGTGAAAGGAAACGTGTGGAATGGATCAGAAAAAGTTGATCATATAGCATGTAAGTATTGGTGTATACTGCAAGGTTCTGGAGTCATCAAAATCATCATAATTTTGGCTCAGTCTTGGTAAAGTAACAATGACTGTACACAGAAAAATGTATATGGGACAGCACAAATGGTGTCGGGCTAGTAATACCTTGATTTCCAAATCTTTCTATGCTCATTAATCAGCCAGTACACATTTTCTTACAAAATTGTTTGGCAAATGACATTTATTTGTAATATTTAACATTCAGTGTAATTTTCGTTAGATTCTGTGAGAATTAATTTTCTTTTTTACCATAACTCAAGTTTATCTTTAATCTATTACATGTATTGGATAGGAATGATTTGTCTACTCTTGATGTGATCTATGTGATCTAAATGACAGAGAAGAACATTTTTGATGATTCTTGTATGTAAGTTGGCCGGAATGACCACTGTGTCTTTTTAGTACCTGGAGATAATGTACGAGTAAAACTAGAGAGATGAAGAGAATAAGATGCCATATTTGTACTTGTAAAGTGTCTTTAGATTCCATCTTTTATGTGGAATTATAAAAAAAAACTGACATTGAATTACCTCTACCAATATATAGGACAGATGATATTTAAGAGGTTCAATAAAAGTGACTTATAGTAGGAGGTGGGCAAGCAGAAAAGATTCTCATCAAGCCTTAAATTAATCCACTAAATTTTAGCATTTCAATCCATCTGATCCGAATCGATCTTAGTTGATGTAACACACATAAACTGCCTGCCTTGGTGTGGAAATTAGTATCTGATGATCAGCAGTTACATTTGAACTATATGGTTTTACAAATAGCCAATCAGCCTGGTTGTTTCATTTTTAACCCATCTAAAAGGTGACTGCTGATTGGACGATCATGGAGGTAAGACCCAGGTGTCAGGAATACAAAACATATAAGATTTGAGGTTATTCATATTAAGCCCTCATGTTTTCAACAGTCCATGTTGTAAAATAAAAAAATACATGTCTTGAACTATGCTCAAACATATAATCAGATCACTGCAAATACATGCAATAATCATTGGCAAAAATGTTTGAAAATGACCATAAATATAAACACAACAATCTTTTAACCTGCCTCCATTTGTGCACAATCTGCTGTTACATTACGGGGTGATAATTGCTGCCAAATTTGTTTGTTGCTGCCTTGTGTAACGTCTGAGCCACAGTAAGCTGCAGTCAATCTGCAAGTACAGTGTATTACAGTGTTCTGTGATTATGGCATTGTGCAGGTTAACACAAATAATTCAAATGTAAACATTCCTTTATTGACTAACAATTTCTGTGGTTTTTCACTTTTAAGTCTTCTGCGTTTATCGCCATGTTTGTCTTTGGAATGGACTCTCTCAGGTTTGAAACTTNATGAGAATTAAAAGGAAATGTAAAGATGCAATGCAGAAATAAACCTGACTAAGAATTTAATCTTGCTGTCACGTGAAGTGTTGCTTGTAAACATGTGCACCCATCCAAAACACACAAATGCACAAAGGGTATCAGATAATGAAAATGGAAATTTAATAAATGAAAGAATTGATACATCTGTTGACTTAGTGGAGTAAATACTGTCCAGATCGACCTTTGACCTACAACAAAACCATTGTCTATTATATGACAATGTTCCTGTAAATAATGAGATACTCCTTCCTCAGGTCAAACATAAATAGACCGTCACATGACTCAAAAGATGGAAATGGGTTGCAAACTTGCAATGTGTTTTTTCTACTTCAGTGGAACACATGTGACTGTCATGTCAGATGCTATTTTAGGTCATGCCATATTTGTTTCAAAGGTCATTTCATGCAGGAGATTTATTTACACTTGCTCAAATTTCAAAGTCATCATGACCTTGGCATGAAGTTTGCATGGGAATTGAGATTAGGAAGACAAGACAAGACATGACAATCTTTGACGAGAACCCATAGAGGCATAGACTTTATTTGACTGTCTCGTCCTTTCTTTGCAATATCATTAGTCATCTGCAACAGGTTAACATCTTGATGTATTCACAATTTCACATGATAAATTTTAAATGAAAAGAAGAATGTACAATAATAGAAAGCATTTTCCTATCAATAATTACAATGTTGTTTTAGATTGTCGCTTACATTTTCTCTCACCTGCCCAAAAAGTGCCAATGCTAGCTACTGCATGTCTGTCCCTCATGCATAGTTATGCGCACAACATGCTCTCACAATGTCGGATGTACAGTGTTCCAATTTAGTCTGCTCACAAGCCCTCCTGTAGTTCACAACAAATGCACAGTCACTTTCTAAAGCTCAAAATGCCTTGCCTGCTGTAGCACCTGCCGCTGTCAGCTGTACAATTCCACAGAACAAAAGGGATACGCTCATGCAATGACAGGTTTACAGGGATCCCCTGTAGAAGATATTCATAATGAATAACACAAACCTCCAAAAGGAAGGTAAAGAAATTTGGCACTTACATGCACTACGAACATGACGGACAAAGAAAGCGGACAAAATATATAGTTCCTCAGGTAGACAAAGGAACATCCCTTCACTGCTATAATGTAAAAATGTGTAGAACAGGTGAATATACATGTGACACCTGTTCTACACATTGTTATATAATAGCAGTGAATGGATGTTCCTTTGTCTACCTGAGGAACTGTATATTTTGTCCGCTTTCTTTGTCCGCCATGTTCATAGTGATGTACCTGAAGGAAGAAATGGGAGGGGGCTTTATCCCAACATGTATAATTGTAACAAATTCTTCCTTTTCTTTTTGACATTTTCCCTCTCTTTGTCTTCCTCTTTCATTTTCTACTTCTTCTTAATAAAAGTTCTTACTTTTCAATGTCTTCTTCTTCTCTTTTTTTTCTTTTTTCTTCTTCTTCATCTTTATACTCTTTTCCTTCTAACCCTTCTTCTTCATCTCCATCATCCCCTCCTTCTAACCCTTCTGTACACCTTTAAAAAAAAACTCTCTCCTTCCCATTATTTTGTATTTTCATAATTTCATTACCTCCTGTATTTACCCTATGATTTGACAATAAGTCTGACAAATTTCAATCCTCTATCCTGAAAGAAGCACAATATTTGTTCAAAGTGGCATATGTATGCGGTGGTTTTTTATGAATGTTTGACTGACAGTCTATTGTCACCTGTACCTGTCAGGCTTATAGAGTGTTGCATTTGCAAATCAGTCTGAGGGCAAATCCAAGATTTTGTAAAATCAGGGGGGGGGGGAGGTCAATTAACAACAACAAAACTGACAAGGAAAATGGAGGGGAAAAGGTTCACAGGTGTGGATGAAAGCTTGCCTACAACATTTCAAGGTTGGTAAAAGTTTAAACAATGATTACAAAAAAAAAAAGGTTATCATATTTCTCTGGTACCTCATTATAGGAAAATATTTTGAAATCAGTTGGGGTTCAAGTTGAGAGTTGTTCACTGAAGGTATACATGTACATTGTATGCTACATCGGTGTAAAGGAGGAGGGAGGCATGGGACAGTTGGGCCTCCCTAAATCCACAAGTAGATCGGTCAATCAGAAGTATCATTATTTTTTTCCTTTTCAGAGTGGTTTGATCTGGAGTAAAGGTTACCCTGTGGAAGAGTACACTGTCCAAACAGAGGATGGCTATCTCCTAGGATTGTTCCGCATCCCCTATGGCAGACAAAACAGCTCCAAAAATACAGGTATAGTATGGTGTTTCTGCTTTATAATCATGTCATGTAAGGTCTGTCTTCATCAGACCGAAGTTGCAAAATAACCCGCTACTTTAAATAGCCCGATCTCAAATAAGCTAACTAATTTGCGTCTTCATCAGCTTGCAGTTGCAATTAGCGGGATATTTGGTCGAGGAAATATTCCTAGAAATGTTGGTCTTGTTTCCAAAAGAGCTCGCTATTCCCCAAATAGCGGCTAATTTGCGCCCGTCTGAGCTAGTCTGTGATGAGCGTATTGGTCTGGTGAAAACGCGATTTTGAGCTTCAGGAAAATATCCCAAGTCTGAAAATAGTTGGTTATTTTGCAACTTCGGTCTGATGAAGTCAGGCCTGTAGCCTCCTTACATAATTTAGAGTCATATTGGGGCCATATTGTGACATAGGAAACCACTCAAAGAGGACCTGCACACACTTGAGTACAAAGTCTATCAAGTCAAAACGAGGAAACCAATATATTTGATGAGATGAAGCAGGTATTTTAAGTAATCTTTTTGGGTGTGGAACCTCGAAAAACATTCAGAGAAAAAAACTTTTGTGTGATTGATCCTCGATAAGAAAAACATGCGTATCAGGCTCACTTTCATCACTGTTTGTGATATACATTGTATATTAATTGCAAATCATGTAGGTCATTTGATTCCTAACAATGTTTGATAGCACTTGAGTTTCACTTTAATAAACAAAAAGTACAAGTAATAGTTGAGAGGAAGGAAGAGCATCATCAAGTTAGCACATGTGACATAGAGTAGGGTAATTCCGCATGGGCAGTACCGGTAATGGAATGACATGGCATTTTGGCTGAATAGTTAATACGGTAGTTTCACCAAGTGATATAATGTCTGTACAGTAAGATCATGTGATTCACTTGCTATCATGTCATCTGTTTAGAGCCAGAAGGAGGTTAAAGGGATAGTTGAGTTCTGTTGCAGAGGGTGCTACACAAAATAATTTTTGTGTGAGATAATGAAAAACTGAGTGTCAAATTTGAAAGAACATAACATTTAAATGACAAAATCATCTTTGTTTGATCAAAATCAGTTCAGAGACGGCTGAAATATAACAATTTCTAATACTTGTGTACGACCACATACATGTAGATGTCATAGATAAGAATAAGAGCAATAACCATGCACTTTGAAAGCATTTGCGGTCTGAAAACAGAACTCAACTATCCCTTTAACTTATATTATTTTACAAAGAGTAAAGGTCCTTCTGGCTCTCAGCGAACAAAATCACAATTTACAAATATGATTAGTTTGCACAAGTAAAGGAAGGCTTGAATAATCAAAGACTCTTTGTAGATGAGCTACTCAAAGAATTTTGTGTTTATTTGGTTTTAAATCTCTCTGAATCACTCTCCTGAATTTATAACATTTCAGCCAGTGTGATGATCTAAATATTGTATTCTGCTTGTAGCTCTGTTTCACAACAAAATAAGCTTTCATGTACATGTACATGTACATGTAGGTTAAAATTGCATTTAAATATTCATTAGCAGATTATTCCTATGTGGAATTCCATTCCACCCAAAGTACATCATTTGTTATTCTGTATTTATATTGAAATCATTGTTGGCAGGGTATCAAACAGGATGCATGCATGCTCTTTCTTCTTCTTTCCACTTCTTTCCACACATGTTTACACAATTTATTAAACATGCAGCTCCTCTGCTGAAAACCATGATTAATGCACATCCTTGAACACAGAGTTAAAGCTAATCTTTAGCTCTGGAATGGGCATCTTATGTTGAGCGAACACGGCTATAATTCATTCTGGATTGTTTATCCTGCAGTAGCTAGATTGATTGTTTGAACCAGTAAAAAAGAAAAACACAGAGTTACACCCTTCCGGCTCGCGATCAATACATGTAGGTTATATTACTTGCTTCAGGGCATGTGACATAAAATTACTTTGCTCAAGTTGAATTAAATTGAATTGATTTATTTCCACATTCCCATAAAAAGTGATTAAACAATATACTCAGTAATTATCTAACAAAACACATTAATGACATTTGTTGTTGTTGTAGTGAAGTGCATTGGCAAAGTGTGCTGTACTCCTGTAGAATGTCAGAATTAACATTTCGCCGGCTGGGTGGCAGAAGGGCGTTTACACTATTTTTCGAATTATTCGCATTCAAAGATTTGTTTTATATTTAACTCTTAAGCTGCCCCCATTCAATTCACCCAGTGCCACAGTGCTAATCCCTATTGTGTCAGCCACTAATCCTCTGTGTGCCATGTTAATTTAAGGTACCGTAGGTTAAATAAGCGTGTGTACTTATGCACGAAAATGTGTCCGTGGCACGCGAGCGAATGAGCGTTTATGTGTGCATGGCAAGCCACCAGAAACCCAATTATGTGAGCGTGACACGCCAGCGCATGCACAGAACAGTGTTCTTGGCACGATAAGAGTTAAACTGCTTTCCATCCCGAAAATTCATTTAGTGCTAACCGTTACGCCCTTCTGCTTAAAGTTTCATTATTGAACTGAAATTTGAGCTAACGCCCTTCTGCCAGCCAGGCGACGATTTGTATTGTACTTTGCACCAAATTAGCCAAACTTCCTTTCAAATCCCTTAAAAAGTTTACCAGCATGTATCATTTTTGTAAGAGGATTCAGACATTAATTGATTTTTCACAATCCTGTTCAATTTGAGGCGATCGAGGGCGCTATTTCAGTTGCTGCCCAGCCCAAGATTTTGTGGCTCTAGAATTTTACATTTTTAAGCATTTTCCTCTGTGTTCCTGTTGTGACTGTTTCGTTATTGTCTTCATCAATATTTATGGATTTTCCTTGTCAGGTATGGCAAATTTATGCTCCGTTGTTCTTTGCCTTCACGTATTGTCATTTGTATCGTTTATCTGGTTATCTATAATGAATATATCAATGACATTGCGGTTTGTGCTGTATTGCCTTCTGTTACGTGACGTCCTCCTTCAATTATCCTTTAGTCATCCGTTTCAATCTCCTCTCTTGTTTCTCTTCTTTTCTTTGATCATATCCTTGATTATTTATAATATGTTATGCTTTTGTATGTTTCTTTTTGTAAATTCAATTTGTTTCAGCCTCTGGCTGCTACTTGAATGTTTTTTAATCAATAAACCATATCAAATCAAAT
>BEXV01000986.1:48574-62349 GCA_003118195.1 Hemicentrotus pulcherrimus
ATGTATTAGTCAAAACATATTCTTTCACATGATTGGTAATGAGAGCTTCCATTTCATTTTTTGAAATTGGGGCGTTTCCAATACTGGTCTTTACCTTTAAGAGCATTTCCAGGCCTCTCATGTTCATTCCTTTTTGTATATAGGCTATAAGCAGACTCATGACAATTAAATAAATCATTTGTTCGAATCAGCATTTCTTACTCATGAGGCCTGTGCTATATGCTAGATTTCACCTTTAATGTGCACCAACATACATGCAGTTGAAGTTGAAAGAAAGGGCGGGGGAGGGGGTATAAATCAGCTCTATTCATGTGAAAGCACACTATTTTAAAAGAGCGTATTCTGATATCAATACAATCATGTACATGGCGTTTGTATGAGTACGCCTCTTAAATTATGTGCACCAACGCCTACATTTTCTGCCCCCGTCTTTTGTAGCATTCTTTTGAAAGCATTATCCAAAATTTACTATACCATGTGCTTCAAACTTTGAATACATGCACATCAAAGCCTCTTGAATACAATGTGGGCCTACAACTGAATTTTGTGCCTCTGTCATTTTTTTAAATAGCATTTTGCAAGTTGAATTAATAATAATAACATTGTCTAGACGGGGAGCAGAGAAAAAGATATATATGTTTATACATAGAGAGAGAGAGAGAGAGAGAGAGAGAGAGAGAGATGAGGAAGGGAAGGGGAGAGGGGGAGAGCGTCAGAGAAAATATACTGTATTTTACTTTTTCCCGTTTTTAAGAAGAATAGTAATACATGTGATAATAATTAAACTAATAATAAAATGATAATAAAAAGAACAATAAGCATGAATAGTTTTAGGTTAGGAAAACTCAATGAAATGTTAAATTCAACAAATACCTGATAAAAGTGAAAAGCAAGAAATGCCAATAAAGTGGAATTTGAACTCCTCTATAATGCAGTACCTCACTAAACATATTACATATCTAACTAAACTATAGCATTAATTTGCAGGAACAAATATGGAGATATTGGTCTGAAAGAGTGTGAAGTTCCGAGCATTCTGGCTGTAGTTTATCATCATCTTGTAAGAGCAAAATTAAAATTAATTATAATGAATGACAAGAAATAAGAGATGTAATATCTTGCCAGCTATTTTTGTCTTCACTGCCTCATGGTTCAGACAGATTATTGTGATAAATTTAGTATGCAGAACCTCTGCCCCCCCTCATAGCAGTTCAGTTCTTCCAAACATGAACCACACATACAGTGTCATGAACAGCTTATATTATCAATACACACTTGATTTTTCATAGGAATAAACATATGGATGCCACACAACACTTTTTGTTTTGTTTTCTTATTTGATTCATTTTCATAAATATATACACAATATACACACAGTGATACAGCCTTTTTGTAAACACACAACAGTGATATTTATACATCAATCGATCTGATGTTTCAGTACATTTGTCTATCAGTTCATTTTTTTTAAATGACAGAGAAAAAACATCAATCCTAATATTCAAATTTGGAAGAAAAAAATAGGGGGGGGGGGGGGTAGCAAGGACAGAACAAATATGTCTTAAATGTTAAAACAAGATAGATAATGTATGGGAAAAAAGTTAATTTGGAAAAAATAATTGCATTTTTGTTTTTTCTTCTTCATGGGCATCTTCTTTTACATAAATATAAATAGGGCTTAAATGTTCTATGTCCCATTTGCATCCAACACTAAATTCTGTAGAACTTTGCAGGAATGATGAACATGTCATGTATGTCCTATCTGTGAAATTTAAACGTTAGCAGTGTGTTATTATTCAAATTTTGCAAGGAAACCCGTTTACTTGCTAGACTTCACTGTCAGACCCTATTGAGTGACTAACTGATTTCTTTTTTTTTGTTGGTAATAACATACATAACATGAGCTGTTAAGGGTACATGAGCATTTGTCTACATCAATAACTCACTACTTGTAATGGCTAAAATTAAACTGATTGAATCTGTGCGCAACACAAAATATACAACCATTCAGTACAATGGTCTGAAAATCAGACTCCTACTTTAGTGATTGCAATCAATAAAGTTAATTTGACAACTAATGGACATTATTGTTCCACTTAAATACATTTTCATATGTTTCAAATCCTGTTAGAATTTAACCTTTTAATTTTGTTGGCCTGCAAATGGGATATAGTATCTTTAAGAGTGCAACTTGACATTTTAAGACAAACTGATGAGCAATAAAGAGCAATGCAGCCACTTTTAAAGTAGCTGCATTGTCTATCAATATGTCAGCATTCAGAATAAAAGTACCTCTGGAATTCAGAATCAAGAAAAGCAATCAATTTTTAATATTCAGTATTTAAGTAAAGGAAAACTAAAGGTTGATTTTCAAGGATTCAATTCATAAAACACTTCACTAGATGGTAATTTCAAACGAGTTCCATGCTAATGTCGCCATCTATATATTGCTTCTAAAAATCTAGACTTATTTTACTGAATGTATTACAAATACAAATATGATGCTGTTCATGCTGCATGTCTTAACACAAACAAATAATAGGCCCTTTTGTAATGTTATCAAATTTAAGGCACATATCTTAGTGAAGTGTCTCATTATAAATTGTTTTATTCACCTTTCATGAAATTTTTTTTTTTTAAGCGTCAGAATGCAAATTGCATTAGTTACACTATGAACACGACGGACAAAGAAAGCGGACAAAATATACAGTTCCTCAGGTAGACAAAGGAACATCCCTTCACTGCTATTATGTAAAAATGTGTAGAACAGGTGAATATGCATGTAACACCTGTTCTACACATCTTTACATAATAGCAGTGAAGGGATGTTCCTTTGTCTACCTGAGGAACTGTATATTTTGTCCACTTTCTTTGTCAGTCATGTTCATAGTGTTATTTTGCAAGGTATAACAAACATTATGGATTGTCCAACCTAACAACACCTTATGTTTGCAATTCGCATTCTGATTATTTAAATACAATTATTCATAACAGGTGAATGAAATAACTTTCTTAACGAGGCACTTCACAAAGATTTGTGCATTAAATTTGATTAACTTATAAAAATGGCCTATCATATCCTTCATTTCAAGAGAAAGAAAAAAGAGATCAATATAAATGTAAATGTAACAGAGCTGTAAGAAATAACATGGCACTGACATGACCTTACCCAAGGATCTCCCACATATCAGTCACCAAATTTGATATTTAGACCCATTCGTGTGCCTGGCAGAAAGATCGCTAGCAAAGTTGACTGTATAGTTTTTTTTTACTGTACAGAATTTTCTAGCTGATGCCTTTTAGCCAGCCTTCGATATCATATAATTCTATAAAAATGTAAATGTGGGGCCATAATGACGTCATAATGGCATTTTTTGTATTGGATTATCATCAGATGTTTAAGCTTTTGCTGCTGACCGCTTGTCATCCTCCATGATCAGGTACGAAGAATCCATGAAAAAATAACAAATACATTCATTGTCCATTTTCACTTGTAAATATAGCAATGTCAAGGTCCAAACATTCTTTTCTTTTAAAGTCAAACGTACAATCTCCGCTGTCATAACTCGATGGTAGTTTTGGCCTTGAATTTCTTTGCGGCTCGCATGCTGCTTCTCTGGCAGAAGTGCTGGCCGTAGATGGTGATTGCGTATTGGTCAACTGTGAACATGAACCAGCATTGACTCTTTGGTATAGCTGCAAGATAGAACATGAAAAGAATGGATTAGGATATTGTTAAGGTGTTACAACCCCTGTGACTACTACATTAACTCCTGGGCCCTGTCTTATAAAGAGTTGCGATTGATCCAAATCAATCTATCGCAAATTTGCAGTCTCCTTTCTCTTATGTATATAGTTGCAATTGATATCAATCGATCACAAATAATTTGCGATTACTCGCAACTGTTTATAAGAGGGGGCCCAGATCAACCATCCCCTGGACAATTAAATACGGATAAATATATACTCAGAATTGGACATTTATGATTTAGATCTGTCTCAAGAGTCACAAGTTCCGTGTCTGTTTGATTAGAACTTTGAGCGTAAGAGTGACTACACATTTCAAACGACCCAGGTCTCGTTGCCACGTTTCGGCAGGTAGACCCAATCTATGAATTTTGCAATACATTCAGTACAGTCTCTTTCATCGTGAAGCTAATAACAGAAACACAATAGAAAAAGGTACGAAAGCAAGAGAGAGAAAGAGGGGGAGAGATAGAAATTTGGATGAGACAATAGAGAGAGAGAGAGAGAAATCAATGAAAGTACAACTGACACTCACTTTTCATCTTGTTCTCCTTGGTTATAACCTTGAATGTATTCCTGGTTTCTTGGAGGAGGATCCCTGATATGCCCACATAGGCCGGGCACTTGGAGCGAGTGACTATGAATATCGGGTAAGAGAACATTACTTTCAGTTACAATGTATATGACGATTTTGTTATCTCCATCTCCCTATACCATCGGTCATTAAAGATAAAGTTGAGTTCTGGTCATGGGATTGCATTGTGAAAGAAACGGTGTGGAATCGATCAGAAAAGGTTGATCATCTAGTATATAGCTATTTGTGTGTATTGCAAAGTTCTGGAATCATCAAAATGATAAGAAATTTGGCCAAATCTTGACACAGTTACAAACACTGTACACAGAATGATGTACATGGAAATACACAAGCACATGGCGAAAAAAACCTCCTCCCCCCCCCACGATTTTTACGTATTTCATGTCATATTTAGAATATGAAGGCATTTGAAGAGCCATGCTTTTCAAGGAACATGTTTAATCTGATGTTCTTCCCCCCTTGCATAATAACAATGATAACGCTCACAAATTATTTTTTACCTCTTCCCACAACTCAACCTTCTCTTTATGTGGAGGTGTTGTGGCATAGTGGTTCATTCACTTGACTCTCAATCCAAGGGTTGAGGGTTCAAATCCCAGGCCGGCACCAACATCCATTGGCAAATTATTGATCAACATTTGCCACTTTCCACCCAGGTGTAATTGGGTACCAGGCAATAGTTTGGATAATAAGTGCAGGGGCCTTCAGGACCAGCAGCATTGAAGCTGGTGAGGCTTTCCTGGGTTAACAAAACTATCATAAATGAAAAGAATTAAAATAACAGTATTTTACAGAATTCTCCCATTTCTTTTATGCCTTTCTCCTTCTGTCTCTCTCTTTATGTCTTAGATACATTTATTTGTCACTCCCTCTCTCTGCTTTTTCTTTCTCACTGTATGTCTGTTCTTGACTTTCCGCTCATTCTAAGTTTCTTCCCTCTCCCCCACCCCCCCCCTTCCATCTGTCTTAAACCTCTTCAGGTTCTCTTTACCTGTCAAAATACAACCATGAAGCTCGCATTTCAGCAACCTCGACTCCAGCACGTTCTTATTCCTGGAGTGAGAAAGACATAGTTTATATGTAATCACACCAAGTGACAAATGTTTCAGATGTAAACTGACATTCTTTGCCCTGCAAAAGGAGCATCACCTCTAATTAGGAGATTATCATTTTGCCAGAAAGGCAGAAACTTTACAAAATATTCTTTAATGTATTTCATGATATACATTCATGAAAACTTTATCCACCATCTTAAAACTGATGTACTTTCACAACTCTAAAAAAAAATTAATGGACTAAAAAAAACAAACACATACGTTTAGAAGACGTGTACAGCACTCTCTGCGTAGTTTCAGTTAAACTTTTAAGTGCACAAAAGTGGATGTCATAATGTAAACATTTAAAAAAAGGAAATCCCAACCTGTAGAGAAAACTACTATATAAGGAAGAAAAATTATCAGAGAAACAGACTGGTGAAAATTTGAATGAAATTGGACAAAAATATGAAACTTATGACCTTTTGAAATTTATAATCACTATATGTATTGGGATAGGCAAATTGGCAGCAATCGGCAATGTCATTGTGAGTGATGTTTCATGTAGTGCTGGACAAGTTTCCCATTGGTTACAACAAAAAAAAAAAATGAAACGTCTTTTTCTCAAAATGTGAGTCTGGAGGGTCTTTTCTTGTCAGAAGACCTATAACTTTGCTGTCAATGATATATTTTGAGTATTGCCTCATAAAGTAATGGAAGAAGACACTTAGGAGAAAAGCAGAACATACATGACAACTTGACAAGCAAGAGAGGTCACAGATGTCTGTGACTATATGTCACAATCCACTTAATACCAAACTACCAATTTGAGAATTTAAAAGATTTAATGATCTCATATTTTAAACATTCACATTTTTTAAATTAATATTTAATTATTTTTTGCGCAATTCTGTTTCTATAATTTTTCTGCTTTTATACAAATGAACTTATAATAAAGGTTAGACTGCCCTTTAAAACTTATTTTTTAAGTGACTTACTTCATTTCTGGGTTGTGGGCTAACACTGCTTCTCTCATGTAATCTAACCACAGCTGATGAAGAGGCTCAAACAGCTCATAACTACAGATAAAACATCACAAGTTTTCAAGATAAATCCTCATAAGAAATATAATGTCAGTCCCAGCTCTTTCTTAATTAATTCAACCTCCAAATTACATGAAATTCCCTCCCTTCTACAAAAATCAAGTCATCACATAGTACAGTAGAGTGAAATTACAGTCAACCGGTTTATACCACCAAGACTAGATGGCAAATAAAAGATGTGCCGTGCGTGGAAAGTTTTCTGCATACCACTGTCTGCAAATACAAATAGGGTGAATTCACAATTAACAGCGCCCCCACTGGCAAGCTGCGGCAGTCTTGCGCGACAGGCCAATCTTTCAGCTTGAGGGTCTACAACTAGAGGTGCAGTGGTGGAGTGGTTACTGGTTACGTTGCCAGACTTCAAGTTGCGCCATGGCACTAATGTCCTTTGGCAAGACATTGATCTCATTTGCCACACTCAACCCAGGCGATATAAATGGGTACCTGGCAGGAATTAATTCTTTGAAATGCTAGAGTGCTGCAATAGCAGCACAGCTAAAGCCGGGCTAATAATCTCCAAGTTTGGAAGTGCTAAGTGAATGGAATAAGCGCTAAATGAAAACTGAGTATCAGATAATATTATTATTAAGATCTTTCAACCCATGCAGCACAGCAAAATGCTAGCCACTGATCAAAATGACCAAAACGTCATGAGTACAGCAAACCTACCCCACCAAAACATTCTGATTAAATCCCTTTATCTCCCAGGTATATGACAATGCCACAGCTTATATTTTTGTCAACTTTTTTTCAAAATACATCACATGAAATTGATTGAACACTGGTATCGCTAGATGGCGCTGTTGATTGTAAATCCACTGTATTGGAAACTACAGATCTACCTTCAACATCAGACCTCTAAAATTTGACCGAAGAGCTTGCTTCCGTACCGTGCAGCATGAATGATAAACTGATGTCATGATACAGTGAAACCTGTCTATAAAGATCATCCAAGGGAGACAAGAAAGTGGTCTTTATAGGCAGGTGGTCTGTATGTACAGGTTCTTTTAGTACGGTTCAATGCGAAACCATTTTCAAGGGAAACAAAAAATGTGGTCTCTGTATAGACAGGTGGTCACTAAAGCAGGTTTGACTGTATTGGAGTGATCATATGTGTTTGTCAAAAAACAGTACTTTTCCTTACCTTTGCTGGTCTTCAGGAATATCAAACAGCCTCAACTTTCTTTTCTCCCTATAGCTCAGTCTCTTCTTCCCTCTCCCCTGTGGAATGCCCCCTCCTCCTTTCTTTCCTTGCTTCTTCTTCTTCTTCTTCTTCTTGATGCCGTCCATGATCACATCTTGGTGCTTCAAGATTCGCTGCACCTCGGAGCCGCGGTTCTCGGGAGTGTGCCGCTTCATGAAGCTGGAGATGAATTTCTGGGGGTTACTTGTAGTCTAAAGTTGCAATTAACACAAGAAATGAATCAATAAATCAACTGATCATCAATTATTGCACAAGCACAGTCATTTAAAAAAGTCAATTAATATTTGATTAAGTAATAAGTTATATCTTAAATTTATCAGCCACAGTTCAATGACGATATTGAAATATCAGCATACATTTGTTCCGTTGTATTATACATAATTACGAAACAACCAGCAACTACAATAACTAGCCAACACTTTGCCAATATTTGAAGAAAAAAACAATTTCATTGACCACAAGAAAAGCAAACACAAATCTCTTCTCTTAAATGTGAAAACAAAAAACTGCAATTATTAGAGAGAAATATTTCTACATGACAACATAGGCTTTATATTCAGATCAACACGAATTCCATATCAGCATCACTAAGATCAAATTATTTTCATATTAATGTATTTAACAGACCTCAAAAGTAATAAATGTCCAAGGTGCATACTACCATCCAGCCTAAATCTCAAATTGCTGGTGGCCCTGGCACCCAGCATCACCATCCACACAGACATGGACGTAGTGTGATGTCATTAATCTAGCACATTCTTATCATGGGAGAATTGCTTAGACTCGCATCTATAAACATGTTTGAGTCTTACTAAATTCCCCCAAGACCTCTCTCTGGGACACTTTCCCAATATTGCACTGACAGAAGCAAAACCAGGAAAGTGAGATGTGCATACATGGTACTACCAGTACTTCTCTTTTTATGCTCATGGAGTGATGTGATAAAAGCTTCAAATCATAAGTAATTTCTCCAATAAAAAAACACAAACCACAAATTTGCTAGTTCTTAACTTCTTCCTTTTATGCTTTTGGTCTCAATACCCCATCTGACATCCATAGCCAGAACAGTGCAAGGAAGAATAACTAGATGGATCTTTGACTACGCCAAAATGATGCCTCTGCCATTAAGCGATTTTACAAACCAAAACAGAAGCAATTATTAGAATTCAAGTTTGATTGTAGTCAATTTACAGGTTCTCAGAATATCGTGATTACAAGCTATTTTTCAATATACATGTATGACCCTTTGATCTTTAACCTCATGGCCCCAAAATGGCTCTACAAGATACATACATGTCTTGAGTTGGATGGTAATCCGTCCATCAGTTCTAGTGATAATGCGTTCCCAAGCCATTTTTGCATACATAATGAGCCATGTGACCTTTGACCACATGACCCCAAAATCTAATCAGCTCATTGGCTCAGCAAGATTCATATATATGTCGTTAGTGGCAAATGTAGCTTATCATCTTGCCAAAGGATTAGTGTGTCTGCTGGGGAGATAACTCACAGTATTTGATATTTTTGTGACATACCGTATTCATTAGAAACCACTGATTAATGACAAATGTATCTATTACATCTCTAATAATTCCTTTTGTTTTTACCTGCACCAACGTTTCATCCTCTCCTACATCTGGTGGAAGACCCTTGTACAGCCACATTGATGTCCCATCCTCTCTTCTTTCATTTTGGGGTTCCTCGGCAGCCATGTTCTTTGTGAATACCAGTCATTCAAGAGCTATCCTGATTTTGAATAACAAATACATCACATCTGATTAAATGGAGTTTTCTATCCCATCAAGTACAAATGTCTACATCTGGGAAAGGAGGGGGGGGGGGATGGGGGCTCACTGAAATTATTTGATTCAAACTCAAGTAATATAGATGCATGAGCAGAAAAAGCAAACGAAAATATATGAGTACTATATTTGAAGTGACAGTAAAAATGCAATACTAACACATTTTCAACTGGGAAAATAAACTAAGGAATATAATATTTTATGTATTATATTATTGATGTCTTTGTTCTCCATTTCAGTATTTAGCACTTTCTTGTTTTCGAATACCATGATGAGCGAAACATCATTATGTTTTGCGTTTTTAACTGGATGCTACGTCGTATACCTCAGCTACATCGCGCATGAATGACGTAAACATGTCCCCGCGTGGATGCTGGTATCTGTACCGAAATTCAGCAAGATATGATTTGTAGTGTGCCTTTTTCCTGCTGTACTGAGGAAGACTGGCTTTTAGATGCCGCCAGTGACCTTCGATTGTATTTGTGTGATACCCGTCTGTGTTCCTGAATTCAACTGAGTGGTTGACTGTTTCATGATGGTAACCATGTTTGGTTAGGTTGTAATGAGCCTTCCAGCAGTCTGAAACGATAGTGGCATGAGGTTCAATGTGATCAATAATCAGTGGAAGCAAAGTGGGTTCTGATCTGTCTTCAACAGCAAACATGAAGCTGTTTCTGCTTTCTCTTTCGATCCCTCCAAAAACCCATTGACCTTCTACCATATGACCTCGATGATACTTTCTTTTGCCAACTTTGGATTCGTCTGTTTCCACAATCTTCCCAGGGCCACCTATTTTGCGTTTTTGATTGTTCAAAGTTTCCAAACACACTTCCCGGCAGAACATAGCCCGGTCAATGGATGTGTGGTCAGACAGTTGAAGTTGTAGAATTATATTGGCATGCGATATTCCCATGCTCCACCAATACGTGAATTTAATGGATTCGGGGATGGTGAGATTGCTGTTTTAGAACCAAGAATCCTTTCGGATGGAACATTCCTTGCGGTATCTGTCCGTTCATTTATTTTTACAACACATCCATTTCAATCCATCATGTCGATCACTCGTAAAGCACAATTTCATGTCATCATGACATGTTGGGCATGATCTTTGACTTGCAATAAGTTTAATTTCCTTCAGCCACTGTAAAGTCGTTTCCTTGTTACATAAAATATTACTACATAACTTGTCATAGCTTATGAAATTTGTTGGTCCACCAGTAGAGCGTCCGTAAGATTAATGCCATGTTTCTGTTTGTGAGCCGTTGTTTTTTTGATACTCGCAAACCATTTCCAACCTGTACTCCACGGGTCTGCTTTAATGGGAAGGAGGACATTGCGTAATTTTCACAAATTAGCCAAAAGTTGCTATCAGTTTTCTGACAAATGTATATGTAATTTAAGGTTGATTATATAGCCACGAAGTACAAGCAAGGAGTTTTGTACCGAAAAATAATTGATTTTACGTAGATAAAGAGTTCCAACAGCTTACGGCAAAAGAGTATACAGTGACCATGTGCGTATTCGTACCTTTATTAATTCTTGTTATTTTTATATAATATTATTCCTCTATTCCCCGTTTTGCTTGTGTGTTTGCATGATTATTATAACCCTATCACTAACCCTTACGGTACCCATGTGCGCATGCGTACCATTTTTATTATTCTTTTCACTGTTGTATTATTCCTCTATTCCACCTCCTTTTTTCCAATAATATGTCTGATGATGGGTCGATGAAAAGTGGGTTTGCATGAAATCTTTTCCTATAAAGAGAGTCTCGGACCCGATATATTTTAAAAACAGTCTTAATTTCAATAAACCTGTCCTCGTAGAGTCTAGCTAGCTACGCAAGCTTTGAAAGAGGTCATTACAATTAGACTTTGTTGCATTATTGCTTTGCCTCATTATTTCTAAAGGCCAAAATAGGTTGTACTGGTACTATTCCTCTATTCGCCTTTGTCATGTGGGTATGCATGATTATCATAACCCTATCACTAACCCTAACGGTTAAGATGTGCGGATTCGTCTTTTATTATTATTCTTGTTATTGTTATATAGCAGTATTCTTCTATTCCCCTTTGTCATGTGGGTATGCATGATTATTATAACCCTAACGGTTACGATGTGCGGATTTGTACCTTTATCATTATTTGTTTATATTTTTATATAGTATTATTCTACTATCTTCTGTTTTGCTTGTCATTTGTCATATGGGTATGCATGATTATTATAACCCTATCACTAATCCTAACGGTTACGATGTGCGGATAGCCGGATACGTACCTTTATTATTATTGTTGTTATTGATATAGTATTATTCCTCTATTCCCCGTTTTGCTTGTGGGTTTGTATGATTATTATAACCCTATCATTCTTCTTTCTCTAATAATCAAAATAAACATCAAAGCTACCGTGCTTCGCACGGGAGGAGGGGAAGGACGTCAGACCAGAATTAAGAGTCGAGAATGGTACAAGGAATCGTCTTCTTTGGCTAATAGTTTAATGAAATGTCAAAGCTTCTGCGATTTGCGAGGGAGCATTTCATCTCCTGGCCAAAAGTTTATATAGTTCAATTTGATGACATTGGTATATTTGTCAGATATCGATGGTCCCATACACCCCCCCACCCCCCACCGAAAAGGGTAGCAATTACGCCCCTGGTTGGCTGCCAACGATTCCGACGATGTGTGACGTCACCACCCTGTATCACTGTGATACGTAAAGAGTAACAGAACGTTGGTCGAAGTTGGGTTGCCTGCCAACAATCCTACTACGTCCAACGAAGTATGACCTCAGATGCGCTGTTGACTCGACTGACTATGTACGTACGTACCAAATGCCTATCCATTCATTTATACAGCGAAGCACATCGTTGGCTCAATCGCCAACGACGTGGTACTCTATGTGTATCACTGTGATACGTAAATGGTAATACATTGTTGGTCGTTGGCTCTCGCCAAAATGTGCTAGTTATGTTTTGAAAATAAAACGACTTAATTTTGTTGTTTGCCAACGATTCAACGATGTCCGACGATGTGTGACGTCACCACCCTGTATCACTGTGATACGTAAAGCGTAACACATTGTTGGTTCGAAGTTGGGTTGCTTGCCAACGATCCTACTACTATGTCCAACGAAATATGACGTCAGATGCGCTGTGTACGTACGTACCAAATGCCTACCGTATCCATTCTTTTATACAGCGAAGCACATCATTGGCTCGCCAACGACGTGGTACTCTAAATGTGCGGGGTATTCTGCAGTTAAGCCAAAGTTTTACTTTCAGTGTCAAACTTACATCTACCATATTCTTGTTTGATGGCAGGAATTTCAAACAAAGAAAATAAGCATTATGATCTCAAGTTTAAATTAAATCTTTAAAGAGCCTAGAGGGCCTAGATTCTAGGCCTACTGGCAAAACATTTGCATGCACAGACTAGTACAAAGTTTTCCCCTCAACACGCCTTTTTTATATTCAAAATTGACAAGAATTCTGTGACTAGGATGATTATGTGAGAAATGTTGTGCAGGTTACAGATTCATGGAGTTATGAAGTCTGTAAAGTCAGACACAAATCTGTACATTTCTTTTCTCAGTTATCTATTTTCTATTCTAAATCTTATTTCTTACCACTGCCCTGGCACACTGGTCTGCCATTGATCGCACCATCCAACTATAGCCCTGATTTATATTTATACAGCCTTCGCTGTCATAAATGAGTAAGAAGAATCCCTAATAAGCAACATGCCAACAAAAACCCCAAAAGAAACGCATGTGATCACAGTTCAAAACACGAATCGCACTGTCAGCTCAGCTCAGTCACCGGGCCGGGTCACAGTTAGTGAGTTACAGTCTAGTTACAGTCTAGTTACCTTCTAGGCCTATTAATCACTTTACTTTACTGGAATACCTATATAGACCCTGGCTGTAGCTGTAATAACTAAGTAAGGGTTCGACTTACAAGTAAATGCCACAGCTAAAAAGTCACATAGCAAAATCCATCACTTAGCTCGAGCTCTAACTCTGCATGCACTCTTCGGCTTTGGCCTTTACATGCATATGCGTTTAGCAATATTGCGTAATCGTCCAAAATGGCTGCGCCCATGAGAGTTTCTTCGGTGTGCTGGAGAGTGAGCTTGTTTTGTCGTTATAATTCCTTTAAAGTGAAAGATCATACTTACAGACAATTATGTACGTCAATGATATCTCTTAGACCAGAGAAGAGCAATTCTATCGATACAGAGCTTCTTAAAATTCTTGTATGTCCGATCTCAAAACAGCCTTTGAGGTAAG
>BEXV01000986.1:138991-150612 GCA_003118195.1 Hemicentrotus pulcherrimus
AAGATGTCCCAAACAGACAACAAGATCAAAAAGATGACAGAACAACTTAAGGTGAGTAAAAATGTGAGCTTTGATGTATTAGGTTCAAATCATAAACTTAAAGGAAATTTTTATTTTCAGATTTACATTCTCTACGTTGTGCATACACTAATAATCACATTTCTTTAAATTCACACCGTCCGCTTCACAGCAAACATTATACTTTGCCTGAGCTGATTGTGTGATTATATATCTTTATTCACCCATCATTTAAGAAAGTTGCAGGTTGATTTGCCACCGATATCATCTTCAGGGGTACAAATTTGCACCCTAGCTGTTTGAATAGCACCATTTAGACAAAAGAGCTCGAAACTTGTTTTAATTTGTAATTTTAGTATGCCGAATTATATAGTTTCACATTACGTTCAAAATACCACTTTTTGCCTATCACTCTCTTTTAATACACTCTCATAATTTTGTCAAATCTTACCCCTATCCACCTCTATTCAAAATTCAAATTTGGCTCTATTCTAGGACCAAGATGTTCTCTTGTTTGACGTACAAGAGGAGCTCGACCTTGGTCCCGAGGTCAATGCGGTCAGAACTGCACGAGCCTTCAAGAAGTACATCAGAACCTCAAAAGAGCATACCGCTTACCTTGAGAAAACCATCAAGGTAAATTGGAGCTTAAAAAATAAACATAACGGTCTGTAATTCATGCTCAAGGTATCTATTAAGGTTGCTTCATTATTGTTTCTAAAATTGAAAACTACTCCACATTTTTCTTTTCGTGTTTCGAAGCAATGTCAATATCAAAAATGCGTAAAATATATCTTAATCTCAGGTAGATGTAAACTTATTCATGAAAAGCGGTCAATAATAGCTAACAGTTACAACCAATTGATGTTTCCAAGATTGATTCTCAACTTGGGATGCGATTCACCACATCGGCTTTCTTGAAGAAAAAAAAAAACAATGCTATTTGGGTTGGTCCAATTTTTAAATGTTTTTATAGCATAATAAAATTATATGTCTTCTATCCTAAAAAGAATGTGCACAGTTCATTTGCAAGTTACACATATCTTTCAAGTTCTGATTTCCATCCATGAAAACTTTCATTTAAAATTGCTCTGATAATCTTTTTTTTTCACCTTTGATTTCAGGGCAACGAGGCACTCTTGAAGACCTGCAAAGAGATCGCTGGAGTATCTGGTCACCATACTCCTGCTGGCCTAGCTAACTATTTTAGCTCTACGTGGAGCCGACAGCGCCACGTCATCTCAAAGCTTAATAATACCATTCAGGTAAATTAAAAAAATAAATAAGAAATTCAATTTTGTCAGAGACTAGATGTGTGCTCTTGATGTTTATCCCCTTTCAAGCATTTGCGACCAGAAATCAGCAAGGAATACAATTCCAAGTACCAAAATATGACCAAATAGTAAAAAGGAGAAAAAGAAAATCTTATTCTGTGGGCACGAAATACAAATTTTAAAAGAGTACGATAAGATTTAGACAGCTAAACAAAAGCACCTCCAAGTTCTACTTTAGTAATATAAGCCTAATTTTAACGTTTCCTTTTATTTTATTTTTTATTTTACAATGAGTTTTATTTTATTTTGTTTACAATTTTCACAATTTCGATAATAATAATTTTTTACGAATCCTTGCTCATGATTTTCTGTTATTGTTTTATAGGAACTGAGAGAGAATGGCCACTCTCTTTCAAAGACAGACTCCAACTCTGACGTAGAAGAGTCTATCCTGGTAAGATAAAAACTGAAATGGATGAATATTCCTGAATTTTAACGGCATCCTAACTAAGCCATGAGGTTAATTGTTTGTAAATAATATCAGTGCGCTATTAGATTTGAAGGATTAAACGTAGAAAAAAAGAACAACAAAAATAAACTAAATGATACTTTGATCGAAGTGACTGTTGGATAAGAAAATTACTAAATTTGAGAAATATTATGTAACAATTATTATTTTTGTAAGAAGATAATCATTGTTACGAGATACTTGTCTCAACAGACTTTGTTAACAGGGTTGTTTTTTTGTTTTTTTTATTCAAACAGATGATTATAAGAAATATAAACAGTTTAAAACAAAATCATCTCAAATTTGTTGTTGGCAGGATCTGGCTCGAGCAATGGACGTGGACACATCTAATTCCCCCATCTCGACCATATTCACTGAGATGAGAAGCACCTTCACATCTATGAAGAATGACGTCATCGATCTCAATGACATGGTCAAGGTCAAGGCGGAAGAGATCAAGGTGAATTTTTTGATATTGATAATGATAAGGAGCAAGATTGAAAATGTAACAAAACTAATAAAATATTGAATATATCTTAACAGTAGTGATTTAATGTTTGTGTGTGCCTACACTGTAATATTATTTGCAAAACATGCAATTTCTTTAAGAATGGATAGCAGAAAGTAACCTTCTGGACTTGATTTTCTTTGACAGAATGTCCAAGATCTCGAGAGGACGAAGACCGATCGCGTCGTCGAACTCGAGAATGAACTGGACGATCTCAAGACGAGGAACAACTATCTGAGCCTTGACCTGAAGGTAATATTCAATTTTTAACGGTACGAAGTATAGGAGGTATTCAAAAATAGTATAAAATAAAATATTTTAAAAAATAATATAAAAAAAACCCAAAGACCCCCTAAAAATCAAAACAACAACAACAACAACACGACACAACAATTAAGGAGGTATTAAAGAAAAATAAACAGGACTAGCAATATGAAAAAAATAATTTAACCAGTTGCAATTTCATAGGGTTCCAGCAGCTTTGCGTCAGAACCTTCTGTCCATAGTGACATGATTGATGACATTTTATCTTCTACTTCATAGCAAACCAAAGAAGAGCACAAGTCAGCCACCAACCTTGTCAGTGACCTAGAGCTCAAGATCAGTGATCTTCAAATTGGCAATGACAGAAAGGCGCTTGAGATTGAGGTAGGTTGATCATTTCAGAAATAACAAAGAAAAAACAAACAAATAAAAACACAAGCAATACACAAAAAAGAAAAGAACATCCAGGGGACAATAAAAACAAAACCCTAATAACCTACAGCATTAACCCTAGAGTAAATATACACTTAGGTTGTTACATCTATATAAAATAAAAAAGATGCTACTGTTAATTAAGTTAAAATAAAGACACTAAGAATTCATCTTTAAATGCTTTAAATTACTTCTCATGGAACTTCTGTGAATGTTTGATAAAATATTGCACATTGTGTTTGACTTATAGCCTAGGTGATATTGAATCCACATGATCAAATGAAGCCGAATAACGTATGATTAAACCTCAATTAAACTATGCTAAAGTAATCTTCATCGCATTTTTTCAGGGTCTGCTTCAGCGTTACGAGGAAGCCGGAGAGGTTGTTACTAACCTACAATCAGAGCTGGATGACACCAAACAACTCAACCAGTTTCTCAATCTACAGATCAAAGTATGACAACTTATCAAAACACCTAGCTCAGTCATCTGTTTAAAGTACATAATGAATGTAGAACTAGCTCATAAACAAATTATTAACAGTCAGAATATTGTTCTTAAAACTATAAGTCACCAAGGCAATACTGGCACGATCGACGATTCGTTTACTTTGAAATTGAAACATGACTGATGACAAAAACAATACAGTAATACAGACAATTATAATCAATTACAATGAAATGAAAGCCGAATTCGATCCAGTTTGTAAAGTGAGCGAGTTAACTTTAATATTGTTTACAGTAAGCATACCTTAGTGATCGGATAATAATTATTATGATTATTATTATATGATACAATTATATCAATCTTCTAACCAACAGGACTTACATGTAGATAATGCTAAGGACCGCACTGATGTCGATTGGGAACAACAGACGAAGGAACTTGAATCAAAACTTGAGGTAATATCATTTTGCTACCGTCCAAAGGGTTCATTCGTTCTCAAAAGTTTAACCTGAGAAAAATTATGATTCTGTTTATTTTAAACAAAAAAGGTCTAAAGATTATAATCTTATATTCTGTTTCAGAGCCTACGAACAGCTGAAGTTCAGGCAAATGCTCAAGTCTCGTCTCTGAAACTGGAACTTGATGAGCTGACAGTTCAGAAGGATGACGCGATTGTAGAACTGAAGGTATAACACTTACATTATTTCATTTCAAACACAAGTGTAATATAGTTTACTTTGGAAATAATGAACCATAGTAAAAATTGGTATGTATATAAACACAGTGCAAATTAGGCAAAAAGACATTGAAGCAATTGAATTGTAAAGTGTTATCAATAACGAAACTACTATTAATTACAACAACAACAAAATAATAATTATTAAAAAAAAAAAAAACAGAAAAGGACGAAGCATTATTACAATAGGGATGATCCATCCGATTTTAAGTGACTTCGAAAACTCTATTACAGACATTTTTCTTTTATCTTTGTGCTAAACAGAAACTTCAAACCAGCGAGTCTAGGAAAGACAATCAGATCTTGGAGCTGGAGAAAGAAATCGCCATCTTGCAGAAACAGAAACAAGAGCTTGCCAAACTCCTCCAGGTGTGCACCGGATTCGCTTTATTAAAAACATTTACTAATAAATAAATACACAAATTGCATGATAGAGTAAGTTTGTATGAAAAAGTGTGGGGGGGGGGGCATATATTGTCCCTTGTATTGGTATCGCATGCACGTACAATGAGTATACTAATATGACAAAAACATATGGCCACAAGATTTGAATTTGAACGTTAAATGTTTCCAACGAGTTTCGATGCAGAATCAACCAAGTTAGAGATTATATATCTTTAAAAAAAGAATCATCTCGTGAGTATGGATTTAGAGCGTGAGCAAAGTACTGTTTACAAAACTTTCATTAACATGTAACTTTATTTCATCTTTTCTTTAACCTTGTGTTGGCCAAAAAATATATGCAGTTGCCTGTAATTAAGTGTATGCTTGTAATTAAGCAACCAGGGGACCGACGGCTTTAAGTCCTCTCCGAAAGATTTGGTAATGATGATTAATGCCTTACCAAAGGGCACTGGCACATCGACTTGGTTTCGAACCCAGGACCTCCCGGTTTACGAGACCACTGCTCTTTATTTATTGACTTGCATGAGTGTTTTAAATTGTTTTCTTATTTTCTTTGTCTTGTCAGGGTTTGATAGATCAGCGCCGTGAATCAATCGCTTTGATCCAGGGATGTGCTGATCAGTGTGAGTGCTCCGACCTTCTCCTAAGACGAAACACGGAACGATTACGGGTAGGTACAAAAATCAATCATTGTTTGTTTGTTTGTTTAAACTGACTGATAAGATAGCGTATATGCAGGCATACATGTAATTAAGAAACAAGTGGACCGACGGTTTTAAAGGCCCACTGCACTACTTGTAGCTACTTGCGCCCTCTATATAGCAAACAGTGCCTAATCGGTGACCATTGGTCCCCCGTGATGCTCTTTTTCTTATGTTATCTGAGAGCTGAGTTGATGAGAAAACCATCTGTCCAGTGACCTTGCAGAGCACTCAAATCACTCCTGTAAACTATGGCAGATAAGCTTTAAGTCCTCTCCGAAGGACTTGGTGATGACGATTAATGCCTTACCAGAGGGCACTGGCACATCGACTTGGTTTCGAACCCGGGACCTCCTGGTTATGAGACCACTGCTCTACCACTGAGCTATTATCATTGTGGTCATCTTTTTATTTGATCTAACTTATTGGATACTTGGTAGAACATCATTGGTTTAAAAAAAAAATCACTTCATAGTTAAGACAAGTACAAGATGAAAGATTACGGAGAATTACAAGAGCAAATAAGAGAAAAGAAGAAGAATAGGAGAAGGTAAAGAAGAAGAAAGATTAAGATGCAAGAAAGAAAGACGAAGAAGAAGAAAAAATTAAGCAAAAGAAAAAAACAAAAGAGAAATAGAAAAGGAGAAATGAGGTAAAACAAAATAAAGAAGAGATGGGTTTATTGCTTCGACCGACCTTTCCTCTTTTTGGATTAGTTCTTTGGACGAGCAAATCCAAAATCCTAATCCTAATCACCATTGTTGTCATTGCTTTGATACAGTTCGCACTGCGAGAGAACGATGTCCTTTTTGCAGAAAACTCCAGTCATGCCAGTGAGGTTGCTCATCTGAACTCGGAGCTTAAACACCTAAAGTCCAAACTCAAGGTAAAAGGACGAAACGGAGAAATCAGGGAATAATATCTTCCNGGACTGAGGCTGGCCTCAAACCACATCCAGAGGTGGACTGAGTCCACCTGGCCTCAGTCCGGCTTTTCGAAAAAAGTTGGTGTTACACATACGTCGAGCCGACTCCGGGGCCGGCCTCAGTCCACTTTCAGACGTATGTGTAACAGGGGTCTAAGTTTCGAACCCGTGACCTCCTGGTTATGAGACCACTGCTCTACCACTGAGCTATTATCACTGTGTGCATCTTTTTATTTGATCTAACTTATTGGATACTTGGTAGAACATCATTGGTTAAAAAAAACTTCACTTGATAGTAAAGACAAGTACAATATGAAAGATTACGGAGAATTACAAGAGCAAATAAGAGAAAAGAAGAAGAATAGGAGAAGGTAAAGAAGAAGAAAGATTAAGATGCAAGAAAGAAAGACGAAGAAGAAGAAAAAATTAAGCAAAAGAAAAAAACAAAAGAGAAATAGAAAAGGAGAAATGAGGTAAAACAAAATAAAGAAGAGATGGGTTTATTGCTTCGACCGACCTTTCCTCTTTTTGGATTAGTTCTTTGGACGAGCAAATCCAAAATCCTAATCCTAATCACCATTGTTGTCATTGCTTTGATACAGTTCGCACTGCGAGAGAACGATGTCCTTTTTGCAGAAAACTCCAGTCATGCCAGTGAGGTTGCTCATCTGAACTCGGAGCTTAAACACCTAAAGTCCAAACTCAAGGTAAAAGGACGAAACGGAGAAATCAGGGAATAATATCTTCCACAGACATTCCCTCACTTTCAATGCTTCTTTGAATCTGAAAGAATTATGATTTGAATATCGAAATGTTCTCAATGATTTTCAATCATCTTGATTTAAGACTGAATTTAACGGAAACATCATGATCATTCAATTTTAAAATCGCCGATACTCTTTATATGTACATTTACCTGCACAAAAAACAAGAAAGACGGCACAGCATTATTGTTTGATAGAATTCTCTTTATTATTGATATTTTCTAAATTTTATTTCAGGGTGAAAAGGAGAAACACCGCGTGATGACCAAGAACGCTACTCGCAAGGAGAAGGTGGCCAACGAAGTCGTGACCAAAGAAGTAAAGATCCTTTTGAAAAATTGTTTAAACCGCTTGTTTATTCCATTTAAGCCCTAAAAAAACTACAAAAGTACACAAAATATATGAAATATACATATAATCCAAAGGTTTCCATCACTGGCAATACATGACTAATGTAAACGCAACTCTTGTAAAGTTCAATGATGTTATAGTAGGCCTATATTCGCAAATCTACCTTTTCCATAACAAAAATGTCAAAGTTTTTATAACCATCGTTATCACTTTACCCTGACACGATAACACTTTCCCGAGTTCAATCTAGCAAAGACTATGGAAGATGGGGGCAAATATGATTTTAAACATTTTACTAACCCATCGATGGTTATAATTTAGTTGCCTCGGGCTGGTTGGTTGTGTAGACAAGAGGATTTTTTTTTCAACCATACTGATGTTGACTGTAATCCTTCACAGGACAACAATGAGAAGATTGCAGCCAGGACTCGAGAAGTTGAGAAGCTTCAAGAAAAGATCGCTCGCTTGGAAACCAAAATGGCCGATCTCTCCACAGAACTGGAGGAGAGTCAACAAGATTGTCAGGTAGTTTGGCCACGACGACAATAATGTCAAGAATTAAATTACTTGTAGGATTCTTGTGAGCTCTGCACAGAGCATCATTTGTTCAAGAACTAAATTAAGTACTACCACCCTCACAAATGGGATTCATCAATAACCTCGTGTGTTATGAATAGGAGAATTAGATAGCTGTGTATCAAAACAAACACACACAGATGTATTGCTTACCCTATTTTTCCTAGCTTATAATCTTTATAGAAAAAAAAAAAAAAAACGAGTCATGTCAATACCCAGAAATCAAGGGAAAAGGGGGGGGGGGGTGAATTCTTGTTGGAATCTTGTAGAGAGACAGAGGATGTACTTGGTCTTCCTACAGCATGTTACCCTTTACAAGTTCGATTTTATTTTAGGGGGAGAGGCAGCCGACTCTTTTCCTCTGCAAGATACGCAGAAATTCAGTATTTCATGATGTTTATTGCGGGATGTTTTTTTTTCTTAATTGTGTTCAACAGAAGGCGGAGGAAAATTTTGCCCAAGCATCTCTGCAGCTCAAGGAGTACGACAGTGAGATGGAGGTGGTCAAAAAAGAAAGGGACAAACTTTCTTCTCAAATCAAAGACATCCAGAAGGATAAGAAGGTAATTTGAAACCCTTATATTTTTTATGTATGTTCCCTCTTTCCTTTACAGTATTTGGAACTTTTTGTTAGGATTTAGAAATGTTATTTGAATCAATGATGAATTATTATAAAATAATATGAATTATTGTATTGTTTGCATGTTCTTCGCCTCGCTCTTACCATGGACCTAATAATTAGGTTTATGCTCTTACTCTCCCTCTCGTTCTTTGACACAAATATCAAATCTAATACGTTTATATCTTAAATTTGATGTAGGAACTGGACGATCAATTAACAGCTGCCAATGAAGAGAAAGACCAACTTCAATCTCGTGCTGACAGCACGGAAGAGGAGAAAGATGATCTGTTGGCTCAGCTCGGTGAAGCTCATAAACGATACCAGGTATATAAACACTAATTGGTCATTGAAAATTGTATTTGGATAGGATTATTTTATATCTGTCATGTCATAATAATATCTTCGAAAAATAAGATGAGTCAAACCTCAAATGATATTGTATTTGAAAATATACATGTGTAAACAATCTTCTACCTTCATTTGAAAAAGAAAGCAACGATTTTCTTTTTTTTGTCTCCAGCTTCATATTTGTTTTTATGTTTGATTTATTTTGCAAATCGAATTCATTTTGATAGGCTTTGGAAGAGGGATTCGCGGTTGTGTATGAGGAGAAGAAACAACTGCAGGCTTGTACCATCAGCTTGGAGGAGGAAAAAGACGAACTTTCAGCTCAGCTCAGTGAACGTCTTCAGCAATATCAGGTATAAAGAATACAAAAGCACAAGTCAAATTATAAAGATAAAATAAAAACCATGCATTAAATATAACATAGACAAATGTAAAATAAGTGAAGGAACTAATAAAATTCTAGAAACGGTCAACGGACAAAAGTAGTGTTTTTTCAAGCAGTTATAAACCTACAATCGTTAATTTTGTTACAATTGTCTTCAATATCTGAAATGAAGTGTATATTTTTTTTAAACAAGAGATTGCTTTGATTTTCCTAGGAGCCAGAAGAGAGTTTCACAGCCGAGGACCAAGGGGGAGAACTAGAATGGGACGACGAGATAGAACCACTGAAGGAGGAGATGGAACCACCGGAGGAGGAGATAGAACCACTGAAGGAGGAGATCGAACCACCGGAGGATGAGAGAGAACTACTGCAGGAGGAGATGGAACCACTGGACGACGAGATAGAACCACTGAAGGAGGAGATGGAACCACTGGACGACGAGATAGAACCACTGAAGGAGGAGATGGAACCACCGGAGGAAGAGAGAGAACAACTGCAGGAGGAGAGCGAGTCATTCCAGGAGGAGAGAGAATCATTAGAGCCTAGCTCTGATAGATTTACAGAGGAGAGACATGAACAGAAGTTTAAACTCAGGAAGGCTCCCAAACAACGCCAGGTAAAATCCTTATTGGGTTGTTCTTCTGACTAGGTTTGTTTTAACTACTAGATTGATTGAAAATATAACAAGTTCATAACAAACATTTAGGACAGGAAAGAAAATCAGATTACAAAGTTTAATCAAGTACTATCGAAAGCATTGAAATTATGTAGAAAAAGGTTGGCTCAACATTAACAACGTCTAGAGCTCTGAGTTACGCTACGCAGGATAAATTACAGACGACAAACCCTTTGAATAAAATACCATGTAATGTCAACAGAGTTTGGAAATGAGCATAAAACAAATTATGTGTACCGAATATAGACTATTACAATTATTCTGTGTAAGCTAGAGCTATCATTATGTCATGGCTTTATGACAATATTTTAACAAGAAAATAGATTAATGGATAAACAGAATCTCGATGTGCACAATTCTATCCATTTGATATAATATACAATAATATTCATATATGAATTTCGATATATTTAAGTACATTGTGTAATAGAACATAATTATTACATTCAATTTATTCATTTAGTTCCTGGGGGAGAAAATCACGGTCATTAGGAAGACAACGGATCCTGAATGGAAACAACCTGACAGGCAAGCACAGAAACAAGACGATCTCTCAACTCAGCTTGAGGAGGCCAATAAGAAATATCAGGTAACTTTGATTATTTAATGAGAAATATAAAGAATCACATTGAAAACATCTCAATATGACAGATATATCCCTTTCATAAACAAAATAACATTATTCTATTGAACATTGATAAAAAATACCTTTCATGACTTAATGTTTGGAGTTAATCAAATTTGGTGTAATCATGAAATAGACTGATGGCATCCTGAGATGTTTCTTTGGAATTTATAAACAAAGAGAATAATTTTTTGTTTCTCTTTGCCTCTGTCAACCCTCTCCCTCTCCTCTCTGTCTTTGTCTGTCTCTTTGTCTGTTCCTGTCTGTCTGTCTGTCTGTCTGTTTCTCACTTTCTCTCTCGTGTATCCGTTCTCTCTTTTTCCCCATGTCTCCTCCCCTCTCTGTCTCTCTCTCTCTCTCCGTCTCTCTCTCTTTCTCTCTCTCTCTCTCTCTCTCTCCCTTTCTCTCATAGGACCTGGAAGAAGAATGTGATATCTTACACGAGGAGAAGATTGAGTTTCAAGCTCTGGCTGACAGCTTGGCGGAAGATAATTACAAACTATCAACTGAAATAGGACAGGGTTACAAGGAAAAACATGTAAGTAGAGATAGCTACGATCTTTAAAACGATCTACACAACAAACAGCGCAAAATTAATGATACTCTATTAACACGATGTTTGGACGTTTTTTAAAAATATATATCAGGCCAATATCATAATCGTTTGTTTTCATATGGGTCCCTCGTAATTATGTTACTACTAAGGATGAATGTATAAATAAGCAAACGCTTTCGAACTTCCCTGAATTGATCAGTAAACGGATCCTCTTTTAAAAGTAGTCACCGATGATAATTATAAGACTTTGACGGCAATAAACTTTACGATACCAAAGAGGGAATTAATGGCGCTGATTGAAATATCGCTTGAAACTAAACGAAACTGTGAAGTCGTGATCTTTTTTCCCTCTCTTTGAAGAGGAAACTTTAAATATGAATAAATTAAATTTCATCTCCTTCTGACAGGCACTAGAAGATAAAGTGAATTCTTTGGAAGAAGAAGGTGAGAAAGAACAAGAACTTGCTGCAAAGCTGAAGGAGGAAAATAAAACCCTTTC
>BEXV01000987.1:13318-29307 GCA_003118195.1 Hemicentrotus pulcherrimus
TCTAACTACAACGTTATACTTACACCACCACTACCAGTACTACTAATAATTTCCTGAAGGAAGGACGAAGTAGTTGAATAATCCATATTAGTGATTTGATCTATTTTTATTTCCTCATGCAGTTCTTTTTTATCTGTCTCGTGGGTTGTCAGTCTCTACCAGAATGCCCCCACAAACACAAACAAATAAATAAACAAAAATGAAATAAATCATGACGTGAGAACCGCGCCAATAAAGAGGCTTCACATGATGAAACAGGTCAATGTATTACGTTCTAGGAGAGGAAATGTATAGACTTGATTTCGATTGTTCAAAGACTTCACAATTGCCTTTAATTACAGTTAAACCAAGAAGTTACATGAGAAAAGCTGTATTCTTTGTTTACACGTTGTAAATGGTTAACATTTCGATTGGGACCATTTCAAAAGTGTTCCCTGTATACAAGTAATATAAGAATTAATAATAATTAAGATAAATCCATCATATGTTCGTATAATTTATTGTAAAGATTGTGTAAAATAAGATTTAACAGTTGTTGTAAATCCTAAAATTTTTCCCGAACACGTTTACTGACTGTTGTGAAAACAACCTGTAAACAGAAAATACCAAACATATCTTGAACGCCACAATGGGGAATTCGTGTATTTTAGGGTAAATATATTTTACAAACACGCTTTACACCAGATTATTCACGGAATTTTATTTTTGATTTACCATTCATATTTTCAAAGGGGATCAATCGTTTATCACGTAACTATCCAAAATAGAGCGGGGCATCCTCGCCTGATTATTTCTTCTCAGAAAATCCTATTTCTAGTTAAACGATTCTCTTTTACCTGTAACATGCAGGAAGTTATTACCTGTATTGGACCTTTCAGCTATATACGCAGTTTTAACTGAAGTAGTTATTGACTGACAATGGAAGTTGAGAAAGTTTCATTAAATTTGCCCTTTAGACTTAAAGTTATCATTTTATTGATTGGAATTACCCGAACATTAAAGTAAAATTGAAGAAGGAAGAAAAAACATGGGGCGGCCTCCCTGGAAAATTCTCTCTCTCTCACCCCCTCTCTCTCTCTCTCTCTCTCTCAATATCTCTCCACCTTTCTGTCCCTCTGTCTTCCTCTCTCTCTCTCTCTCTCTCTCTCTCTCTCTCTCTTTGTCTCTATCTCGTCTGTCTCTATCTCTCTCCAATGGCGTAGTTTGGGCCCGCTGTTGAGAGACACCTCCATCATGGGGCGCCGGTCTTGGGATGATATGTACAATAAAAAGGTAGTTGACTACGGGGAAGGTTTTGGGGAGGGCCCTAGTGATCTTTGCTTACACCCCTTTTCCCCCTTATCTCTGTTTCTCTGCTTCCTCTTTCTTCACAACCATATGATATGGAACGTGCCCCCCCCCCGCCCTCCTCCCCTCTTAGATTTGCCAATAAAAGTTCCAACAACTCGTACTTTTCTGTGGTTTCATTTTTTTAAAGGAAATTGTTTAACAAATAAATAAATAAATGAATAAAGTAGGCCTAATCCTTTCCCAAATTTCTTGACGTTAAATATCGTACAGCTCCATCAAACCAAATCAAATTTATTTCGCCCTAAGACCATCGAAAATGGTTATAAATAACACCAGCATTTAACAAGGCCATTACCGAGAACTCTGTCAGAACAGAATAACGGCGGGGATTTTCAAACTTTCTCCCCTATTGATCTTTCTCTTTTACTATAGCTACTTTATTGACCAATGAAAACTAACATTGCCCTCTCAAAATCGATACTTAACGTATGAGGTCTGGAATTATGATATAAATGACAACCTATGTGGTCGAAACTGAACTCCATGCATTTCTTTTTTTTTGCACTCAGTCCACTTTTAATAATTAAACGTGTTTTAATTGTTAATGGGATCAAGCATGTTATAAAGTGTCTCTTAGATCTATACAATGACCAACCGCCTGTCATGTTTGGTTAAAAACATAATTATATTGCAGGGACCTCTCTAATTAATGTCTTTCCCCTTTTCTTTCCCCCTTCGTCCAGCACGATCGGGCAGTTGTTTCAGCACTGCGAATTAGTTTGCCTGAGTCACAGCGCGCAGAAGCGGGTCGCGGAGAGGGGGCAACTTTCACTTCGCTCGTAAAAGAAGTTGCAAAAGAACGGAGAGTCGCGCCTACATTCTTATTCGTTCAACTTTCTACGGCACTACCCCGACGCTCTGGTTTTAAAATGGATATAAGCAGGCTATGTCGGTGTTCATTGCCGGCGATTTTAAGACACCTTGTATTTCTAGTGCTTTCTTTGAATTGTGGAATGGTTACTTGTGAAAATGATGGTACTATTTTAAAACTGGTGGAAAAGGATCCAAATGTAAATAGACCTTTACGCGATTTCTTGAGTCGAGGAAGGGTAAAACGTTCGACAGGGTTCACGAGAAACCAGCAACATTCTATTGTGGGATTACATAACAGGTTTCGAGGCGAAGCAGTTCCTCCTGCTGCGAATATGGAGCATTTGGTGAGTACAATACTCCTCTTTCCCAGTGCCCTTTAAGATTAATCTATGTCATTTCATAGTAATGGTAAAAATAATAGTAATAGTATAAACTTTAGCACAAACAGTGTTATATTCTTTAGACAATTGATGGCGATTGCATCACCATTTTACTTTGCGAGCACATATACCAATTTTATCCAAATTGTATCACACAATTTGCTAATTTTATAGTTAACCATCTAAAAACCATTTTACTTTGAACTATTAAAGCACGTGAAAGCATCATGGCTACCAAATGCACATAAACAAACAAAAAATACAAAAGCATTGTTGACAAGAATTCTTGTTAATGTGTGTCATGAAGGAATCAATGATGCAGAAATAAAACTAGTACATTCAAATAGGAATATTATGATTCCTGAGCAAACTTTTAAAAAAATATAACAGTCCGGTAAATGATTTATTTTGTTCTATATAACAGTACCGACAAACATATTCAGTTTGAATTCTCACATACTCCCTGGCCAAGTGCATGGATTGCAATATAAAATGAAAGGATCATCTCCATGCTATTTGGATTTTAAATCCTATAAGGCATATTTTCACCTCATAAATAGAAATTATTATTATATCATATATTAAAGTAAAAATATAAGTGGTTATCCAATCTTTAGTGAATCTATCTTAACTGCTTTGTAAACAATAGTAGCAAATATTACACCCAATATGTCTCTAACTGTATAAAAGGGGAGGGGCAGCAATATTTTTTTTTAGTCTCGGTTTAGTACTGGTGGAACATCATCAAGGTCTCCCATAAAAAACATTTCCTAGGAACATCATTTCCATTGGATGTTTTGTAGCACAATGATTATGAGAACAACTGTAATCAAAAGTAAAGTTATCGGTAAGATGATACTTGGCCATTTAGGCGGAAGGCGGATTTTCATTACAATCAAAAGTTATCGAGGACCCGTATCTATCGATAGCCCTCAGGGATAACAACTCTCATCCTTTAAGAAAAAAAGTGTTTCTTCTAGTTCTCAGTAGACAATCCAAAGGTGGCCGATATTTCAGCTCAAGTGCGTGTAAAAAATATCGTACTGTGTATGCGATGACTATTCTGAGATATTTGATATCTTATATCAAATAGTATTTCTATTTTAAAACCCTCTTTTTTCAAAAGATGCTCTCTTCTTTTTTATTTCCTTGTTCGGATGGGGATTTTATTTTTTCCTCTTGAAATCTTAATTTCAGGAAGAACTCGGTTGTGGAGTTTGTGGTCAATGTATAGTGATATGTTCGTGCGTAGTGTATCCATTTATTTACCAGCGTTTCGACGTTTTTAGCACAAGTCTCGATAACTGACAATCAAGTGTCACTCAACGAAAGTTTCTAAAGCTATAATTAAAGTCTCGATTCATGGAAACGTCCTTCGAACCTTATGAGCGGCCTACATTACATTCATAAAAAATGAAGAACATCTTATCAGAATTTGAGCCAAGAGCCATGAGCATTTATCACAAATAAAGTTTTACTTCTATACTATACTGACCGGCAATGAGTTCTCTCTGGCTTCATGATATAAGATTAATCACGTTAATTAGTTACATACAATCCCGGTTTAAATGTTAGACGTATTCATGCAGGAATGTCTCATTGTAGATTAACTTTAATCTTGTTCTTAAATTACGAAATTCATCTTATTTTTGGCGTCACAAACTAACAGGGATGGTTTTGAAGATATGCCCCAAACTCACTCCTTTTCATTGCCAAGTTTGCTCTCAAAATATTAAATGATAATCTTCGTTTTCTGGAAAGTTTGCGCAATACGGTTGCATTATTGTTAAACTCTGGGGGTACAAACTAGGTGGCACAATCAGAGATCGCAATGTTAAATTTCAATGTAATTTATGTATATGACCTTATTTTGATAGTGTTAATTCAATTAATGAATGCAATTAATGGTATACATTCTTTTCATTTTAAGACATGGAGTGACAATTTAGCAAAGGCGGCCCAGGCCTGGTCAGAAAACTGCACGTGGGGCCACGGGCCCTCCGGAGCCGTGACTGTACAGTACGGCCAGAATGTTTGGCTCGATAAAGCGGCCACCACTGGGAACCTTGTGGGAATCACAGCCACTCGGGGATGGTTCGAGGAAAGTAGGTTCTACGATCATGCGACCAACGACTGCAGCGGTGAGCAGTGCGGACACTACACTCAGGTAGGTTCATGGTTCGATACTCGTTTGAATATGTTTTATGTTGAGTTTATTTTCGTTGATGCATATACATTTTTTTTTTTTTTTTTAGCAGTCGTCTAATTGGTTCTGTCTATTTCTTAGACCCACGGTCCATTTTAGTTCCTCCATAAAACCTCTCTATATAAGGCCAGTCGTCAATTAATCAAGCAAGGCCGTTTTCATCAACATCTAACCTTACAGAGTTTGAGGAAGAAAACAAATGGGCCAGTACATAACATTGACCAATCAATTTTGCTGTATTGGAGAGCTGTATATGATAAAGTTCGGTTTGCCCGCTAGACAGACCTAACCCACAAAAACGAGCACAATAATTACTGGTTTAGCCCAGGGTCTAAATTGTATCTGCATTTACAAACAGAAACATCCAGACGTATTCAGATTCTTCATTATTTATCCATCAATTGCCATCAGTCCAGGAGTCATTGAAAAAAAGTAACATCATAAGAAGTACCCATGCCAATAAACACTAAAGGACCACTGCGCCCCCACGTTTTAATAGTCGATGGACAATGATGTTGCAATTGATCCCGGCTTGCGGTATTACGGTCACAAGACCTTACCATCAAATCTAAACTCGAAACCGATATCAGCAAATTGACCATAAGCTTCAATTGGCAAGTGATTGATTTATAAAAGCGAAAGTGGTGAACAAAATTTGTGTATAGATAAAAGAAAAGCTATCATATGTTTTTGTTCCGTTCAAATTCGGTTACGATGCAGTTCAAAAATTTCCTCATCTGTAAGTGATTTGCAAGTAATGATATTGTTCAATAACATGAATGCGGTTTTCCAAAATTATCTTTATCTTCATAGTGTGATTTTATAAGTAATTGATAACTGGCATGTGGTCTTCCAAATTTTGAACAAAACCACGAAATACTTCAAATTTTCCCTCTTTTGTTGCAATCCTCAAATGTTGTGGTTTTGTAGATGATTGTCTACTGTGTTTATACCGCATGTTATTTCGAAACTACAATAATTTGTATAGACGAGAAACCTCGTTGCCATTTGTGTTTACCGATTTCTTCATTTTGTCTTTGCCGAATGAAAATACAAATGATAGTAATAATGATGATAATCATGATTATATGATAATTAGCATGCAAACACTTCATTGATAGGGCAAGCATATACATGTACATTGCAATACTTGAATGAATAATTACTATATGATATCATGTTGTATTTCCTGCTATAGGAACACAATTCAATAGTCCGTGTGGTACAATGCTTATGAGAGATACTTAACTTTTATTTTTCTTAATTAATTTTAAAGCAAATTATAGAAATTGTTAGGAAATATTGTCTCAGCATTTAAGGGGTTAAGACATCCTTCTGGGTCACGATTCTGTTTCTAATTCGGGAACTAATCCTTCCTGCCTTCCACTCATGATTGCATACGGTCGATTTTAGCTCTTTAAAAAATATCCCCCATCGCGCTAAAATTTCACCCATTTTACAAGGACGGTGAGAACTATCGCGAGAATGAGTTCCATCTCTCCGCTCGCTCTGGTGTACCGGATATTCGATAATTCATATTGCGCCGAACCTCGAATGGTGTTTTATTTTTGGACGAAGAGAAAGGCTCGGTACTGCACAGATCCAATCAAGTTTAATCTCTTGTATTATCTCCACACCATGGGGCATAAAAAATAGACATCACACGTTATGAAAGTGGTATGTGAATTTCTGGATGATGATGAATACACACTTTAAGCTTGTTTTTTCACCGCATTTCCCAAGTTGGGCATATTGGGTGTTACGTGCTGAAATAGACAGGGCTTTCATAATTAGACAGGCTCATTTACTCTACATTTGAACATTGCGATATTTTGGGGGATGTTGCTATTGAAGGAAATAGCATGGTGGCTAGGTAAATTCCACTGTAACCGCTGGCCTCATGGAAGACCACCACTTTTTTTGTGAAAATGTGCAACCCTGTATAAAGGTCAGAAATAAATGAATAAATGAAAGAAACATCGCGACGTTTCGATGGATGTTGCATTTAATAGAAACTATCGTGATTGCTGGGTAAATTCCACTGTAACAACTGGCCTCATGGAAGACCACCACTATTGGTGAAAATGTGCAACCCTGTATAAATAACAGAAATAAAAAAATACATGAATAAACATCTCGATGTTTGGGCTGCAGTGTAAATGAACCTCATGATTCGCTTTTTGTGTTTAACTGTTCAGTTCATAGGATAATTCAATTCCATTAGCGATACTGTCTAATCCTTTTCTATGGTAAAGTAAATCCAACTGACTGCATTATATCCAACAGATGTCTTATCAAATATGAGTTTGACATAATGATACAAAAGTAGTATAATAGACAGAGAAAAGCATTGAGATTCTGTCGGGTTCATGGGGAAGTGGTAAGGAGGGGCGGGGGTACCCGAAGCAAAACAATCTGCCACCATATCCTTGTTATCGAGTACATGTTAATGTGTCACCGGCAACAAATCTTGCCCCCAAGTTATGTGATAAGTTCCTAGGAGTGTTGATGAGACGAAATACTACGTAGTGTAGTTGAGCAGAAAAGCTGCCCTATAGGGTATTTTTGTTGGGTTGTTGGGTATTTTTTATTTTATGTACTCGGTACAGTACTTTTTCTTAAAGTGCAGCTGATCATCATCACTTTGCCGAACTGACTCGAGGGTGTATATCCTAGTAACGTCCTTCAAACTAATGAAGGTGCTTGCATGATGTCATCCGGATAAACAGTACATGACTATTTCCAGGGTCCATGATTCAGAGAGAAACATTCTAATCAAATATAGTTCTGTTCGGTCCCTCGCCTAGTGATTCATGTTAGGCTCTGGATTGACGCCAAACGTTGACAATGTTCGAGATATCATGATCAAAAGGGAGGTTTGAATGGCAGTATTCATTCGTACTTCCTCGTCTATTTTGAATAGTTGGCAACAATTTAATATAATAATTGCATGTGTCCCTTCTCATTGCATTACTATTGTTCAAGGTATCTTTGAAGCTAATTTAGATTGCCTTGTGTTTGTCGTGTTCATCATGTTCTGGCAACGAATATAGCAAAGGGGAGCCCGAATGCTTCACTAACAATTTTGCTGCAATAAATGCTTTCTCTACACAATGCTTAAAATATATCTCTTTTTACCCAAGTGAGCATGAATTCTCCTAATCCTTACATAATATTACCAGTAAACATATGAGATTGTTTTATGCAGCCGTTTAAAAAGAAATATATGAATATATATATATATATCTATTTAATATTATTTATTGGTTACCTATTTATATAATGGGGGTCGCTATTGGTTGGGAAGGTAGATGTAAGATGTGACACTTATACCCCTATTTAAAGTTTCTTTTGGCAATGTTTGAAATATTCAATAGCCTTTGAGGAAACCTTCATGACTTTGTAAAAGGGGGTCCAACATCCCTAGGGAAAATGAGCCATGGGATATAAAATAAAATAAAATAAAATGGGGGGGGGGACCCCTTATTTAATGATATCCTAGTATTTAGAGCTTCTTTGTGAGCTTAACAATAAATGTATTTTAATTCTTACATCTTTCACTCATGCATTTGTGAAGGCCTTGAACGACGCCAATAAAATGAAACCAATGTAATTCAATCCACTGCGAGTATTATTATAAATTAAAAATAAATCAGATAAACAAGCGTTCTCTTAACATTGTCATTCATAAGGATGCGGTAAATGAGACGACAACAAGTTCAAGTGGAAATCATCTTCTATGCCAAGCCATCAACATCAAAGTCCGGGTGCTCTAAGTGTCTATGAAACTAGAATTAAGTGTCATTTGTGGATTTGGAACCGAATAGCATTCGGAGGGACGGGATCTTCCCTCCATAATGGTGATCCTTCCTCTACCGACAGATATGACTTGCTGTTTGGATTAGCTTATGCAGTTACAGTAAAATTATGTTTTTATAGCCCGTCATGAAAAATGACGATATCATCATGTCAGTCCTCAAACCTTGTAGCTACAAATTTCTGATTTCCAAATTCAATATCATCATTAGTTAGGCACTGACCGCTGCCAACTTTACACTTATACTATAAGCCTTGATACAAATATACGGAACAAAAAAAATATGAAGATATTAGATTTTCATATCTCATTCTCTAAACTTTTGCTAAGATTATGCCTAAATATAAACTGAAAACATTTTAAAGTATCTAATATCAAAACGTAATTAACAATCGTCGCTATTTTATGCATATAAGACATTTTCATAATCAATGGTTAAATTGATATGATTTCAAGGTACAGAACTTTCGTTCAGAACATATTTCTGCAAGGGCGTTACACATCGCATACTTCGGAGGTCAATGTCTTCAAAATTATGTGTTTCCTTTGGCAGATGAAACATTGAGAAGGAATTTTTGATGGGCGATAAAACTTCGACTCCTCTAAAAAGTGCACATTTTTTGTTGTTCTTGTTTTTATAACACCTTGAGACAAGCACATGATATTCCTTTTCTTTTCTGTTGCTGTAACATTATTGGGCGTGACTGAATGTTGAATTCCCTGCATACCACGACCTGTGACCAATTTTCTAAGTTTCAATTTGTTGAGCATTATAAATTGATGGTCGGCAGGTTGTCTTGCAGTAAAAGGTAGGTCGAGGGAGACACACAGAGAGGCAGACAGAGACAGAGAGAGACAGAGCGAGACAGACAAACAAAAAGAGAGAGAGAGAGAGAAAGTTAGAGTCACACAAACAGACATGCAGGCAGACAGTGGAAGAGAGAGAGAGAGAGAATGCCAGAATGTGTCATGTTTACACATATAAAATGTAAGTACGTTTAATTGGTCTCCTTATGCATATCTCATTACTCCTAATCATAACATTTGGTGTCCCTAATGACGTATCCTTACTGAAAAATGACATGGAATCTTTAAACGTATATAAATTAAGTATTAAAGATCAAGTTCAAGAATTACGATACGCATAAGTCTAGTATCATGCCGGTATTGCTTGAGGGTAACTGTGGACTCAATTTGACAGTATTTAGATTGAATGGAGTTTAAAGCGAGTGTGGGCGAAAAATAAGAGAGACCAAGGAGTAGTAACTCCTTGGAGAGACTGAGCCGGAGACGAGGAGGGTGAATGAATGAAAGAGAGGGAGAGAGAGAGAGAGATAACTTCCGACAGTCAAAAAGTGGCTGCGCATGCCATAATGTTCATCTCTAAATGCTCCACAACTATTTCATGAGGAATTTTGTCACAAAATTATAGTATACTATTATTAATATACTACCAATATAGTATACATGTACATGAAGAAATTCGACGATCGTTATTATTGCAGAACTCCTAAGCCATAATGTTTTCAATTTTAAATTCATATTCATTTACCCCTTTTTGTAACCAATGAATATGAAAGGCAAACTATAAAATATGCATATAGCTATAATGCAGATAATCTGACGTGTTTTATCTATTTTGTGATTTTTTTTTTGTTAGCGATTAAAATATTTAATTTTTACATCAAATTAAATGGTATATAAGTTCACCTAATACCTTCACCAAGGACCTGTCTGTTTATACCCTCATTAACTTGAATTGCCGAACAAAAATTATCCCACAATGATATTCAACCTTGCTTCACATTGACCTGAAGTCGTATACGCCATATTTATTTCAACTTTATGTCTGTTAAGGATCAAGCACTCAAAGAAAGCCGAGAGTAGAAATAATCTATAGGGTGTAAAAATAGCGGGATAATCTGCTTCGGATAATCTTGATGTTCACAGACATGTTCTTGATTTTGTTTAAGCCCCGGACCCGTATCACCTTTGCAAGACGGTGTCACATTAATGGAAAGAGATATACGCCTATCGTATAACGGTTTTATCAAACTTCATGTTATACTTTCATGTTTCGAAAAATGTGTACTCGACACGAACCGTGTTCTTAGTATGCGATGTAGCAAAAACAGTATCAACTTGCATATACGATGTACTTTTCCACAGTCAAGTTGAATAAAAGACACGTTTCAAGAAACAGGGGGGAGGGGGCAATATACGATGGAGAGAGGGTGGAGAGGGAGAGACAGGGGGTACAGATAGAACATGATAAAGAGAGAGAGGGAGAGAGAGAGAGAGAGAGAGAAGGGGGGAGAGAGGGGGGAGGGAAAATTTGAAACTGAATATAAAATACATCAAAAAGCTAAAACATAACGACTATAATAACAAACCCATCAACCCACAAAGTGCATTTACTTATTCGAAATTCGATCATTACGTGTAATTGTCAGGAATTGAACTCCCTTCATTCAAAATCAAATAGAAATTAACAGGGACATGTCATAACATTTGACTTCATATTAACATTAAGCCCAATGCACTCTTGTCCATGCAAACGATGACGAAGAACTCTCTTTCAGAAAGCTTATTAGACGACAAACTATCGTGTAATATGTCCACTTCTTATTAAATCATAACCAAACGGTTGCGCAACCTTATATAACTATTATATTGTAAAGTAAGTGGTTAACAATGTTACAAGGAGACATTAAACTGATATAATTAATCTTCCCCTCTTCCAGGCTTGAGTAATTCACCTCCTTTCGTCTTGACCTCGATGTCATAACCGTTTTGGTTTTAACCACTGACGGTTTTCCTGGGGAGAGGGAAACACTTTTGCCCCTAGAAGGATTCTTGACAAAGTCAACACAATGTTTTGATCAAGAGCGTGTGCTTTGCTCTTAAAACGAATACTCTTAGCATGTTCACTGTTGAAAAATTGATTTTGGAATAACTTATATAGTATAATAATTTACATTCGTTGGATTGATGCCGCAATGAGCAGAGAGAGAGGGAGAGAGGAGAGAGAGAGAGAGAGAGAGAGAGAGAGAGAAAGGGAGAAAGAGAGACGATTTATCGGCACATCGTCGGCAAATAATGTGAACCTATCGTCATTGTTGAATTTTATTCATGTTATAGTTTTGACAACCGAGAAAGCTATGATGTAGAAAAACGGCGTGCTTCATGTACGCACTTTATTTTCTTCTGTAAGCTTATAGATGAACGAAAGTTGCACGTAATAACTGTGCTTTAGGAACTATATTAGAAAGTACTTAAGGATTTATTTTCTGTCTTGTAGAACCTGAAAAGAGAAAGGTATTCTCAAACGGTTCTAGTGTATCTCTTCTATGTTACATTTCAGGGTTTCCTTCGATCTAGGCTACCAAATCCCTATGGAAACGGGCACACACTTTGAAATGTCAGTTGCTATTAATGTCAAGATTCTCAAACAAACGTTCTTATCGCAACAAAACGTTCGATTCCAGTTGCAGTTTTGACAGTAGGCCCCACGAAAGAGATCTTGAGTCAATCACATGCCATATTTGTAAGAGAGTGCAGGTTTTTGGTGGTTTTCTTATTTAAGTGTGTACAGGTGTATATTAATCAAGTTTTATTATTCACGCCTGAGAACCCAACTTTGACGTCACGAACCGAAAGACGCGACTCGGTTTCGAACCGGAGTGTATGGATATATTCGGTTTGTAAGTGAAAGCCGACCGTACCGCTCGACCAACACATCCATACTCTCGATATAAACAGCCTTTATAACTTCACTTCTAAATACTGTGGGCTCAGTTGGACGCGTTGGCTTAAGATTAAGATTGAGATTAATACAGATTAACTTCAAGTCTTCAGTACCGTCTGTAAGGCCTGCTCACAATCCGCGCCCTTGACCAAGACAAAATTAGCTGTGATACTGAAATGCGTAACCCCTCGCCAAATATGAATCAGACTTGACTTGCCCAGTTATACTGCAGCATATCCGAATCATCTCAACAATAATTGGTGATGAACGTGAAAGCTGTAGGGAGTAGCACAAGTCTAGATGGCTATCAGCTACAGTCACAATAACACCCTTCACAGAGGAGTAGATAATATTATCTACTTTATAATTAACAAAATAAGCAGAAATTAAGATTTTTTGTTTGGATAAATATTTTATTAAATGTTTATTTTTACTGTGCCTAAAGATCACTCCATTTGGAGTTGAGCCACTGATTATAACAAAGTTGACTTCAAGGTATTGGTTGAATTACACTTTTGAAAGAAGATTCTAATAAAGTTCAGCGTGGATTCCACCCCAGCGAAGTAGTTTTCTTATCTGACCCCCCCCCCCTCAAAGTAAATTCATATTTTTCCGTATATAATATGAGTGCTTACTTGTAAGATTTGTTTAAGTTTTTTTTTTACAAGAACATGATCAAAATATATGAAAGTCATTCATCATCGTTTTATCGTAATAACTGAAACCTGAAACATTCTGGAAATCAGGACAAGCCTGGACATTTTGTTTCTTTTTTTAAGTCAGAGAAATGTCGGGGAAAGTTTAGAAAAATTACTCAAATTACTGGCCCCCAAAAGAAGTTGACTGTACTTGTCAGACCTTACGTGTCGTGTCCTAACAGATAATCCACTGAATAATGGTTTATGGTAGCTCTTAGTGTATGTGAAATGCCTCTTTTAATGACCAGGGTATTGTTTAAAAGCAGATTATACAAATCACGGGAAAATTAGGGAAAGAGCAGTGAAAGTTAGGAACCCACGCAGAAGGAAATACTGAGAACTCCTACTTAACCAATCGTCACCTTGAAGTTCCTGTTCCTAAATTCCTCAATTATTCTTGGTAAAACTACATCATTATCTTTTGAATTGTCCCTCATTAGCCAAATCGTAAATGAGCGGAACCCAAACAGGATAATAAAGCCAATCTTTTCCTCTAGTCAGTAATGACCTTTGAACAGAATACTCTTACAGTTATTTTTAATTTTTGGTAAAAAGAGTGTTAAACGAGAATTGTAAAATATTGATTTTGGCACGAGTCGCCGCGTGTCAAAACGGATATCAGCAACTGCTTCCATACTACCGGCCCCCCTTTCATGCACAACTCACGTTTATAGCATGACGCATATCGAGGTGAACTATTATACAAAACACGGTCAGAAATGTGTCAAGCGTGATGGGTAAGGTCGAACATAATTACAGTGACCTGGACACTTTCAATTAATTTGATTTAGAACGAGGAGGCATCGTTTTGTCATCGGAACCCTTAGGGGGAACGGTCATTTAGGGAAATAGGTGAACTCTGAAAGTACCCCTTTCCANCCCTCCCCACACACACATAGACATTTTGCGCTACTTGGCTGACAGGATCAGGTGCCGGACCTTGTAATGGTGTGACACAACTGTTTTATCTAACAAAAACCTGAAAAAAGGGTGATGACTTTTAACATGATTCAAGTTATAATAAAGATCGCGAATCCCCCTCCCCCTTTCCCCCTCACACGTGTTTCAGAAGATAATCATAGATGTTTTATTTTGGGGTATTTTTTTGTCATAACTAGGTTGATATGATATCGTCCTTGCCCTTCTGAAGAAATAAAAGTATATCACCAGCCTATTTATAATACAATTTAGCTAAAGCCTAGTATGGTCATCAGGAATATGAATTATTTTGCAGACACAAAATATTTATGTATGATTAATATGCAGGACCCTTTATATCAATTCACATCAGCGTATAAACTTGTAAACATACATGTACTGTTTAATTATTTTTTTTTCTTTTAAAATTGAATCATTTTGACAATTAAAATGAGACAGGCTGCAAACACACATCTTCAAATATGATTCATGGAGAGTGATTTGCACATTCATGACTCTATATAGAATAAAAATACTTGTAATTTCGAATAGGCTTATGCTTGATAAGAATGATTACAGTATTTTAAAATCATAACAAACCATGGCCCCATGGGATTGAACAATGTGAGAAGACAAATGTGAAAACCATACGTGACACTCCAACCATGCATGACTGCAGTCCAATAAGATCTGCACAAAGCATAACGTCACACTTCATAAACTTTTCAAATGTGTTTTTTTGTTTTTTGTTTTTTTTACTGGGAACGGCATGCATATTAGTGCTAGTCCAAAAGGGGGACTAATTATACAGTTCACTCTTTTCACTCTCAAAGAATATAACACATACAAACACCTATTTTGGTTTGATTTGCCTCCGATTTGCCAAACTTGTCGTTTTCGATCTTGTTATTAGGTATGAAACGTATGTGTCAAATCACCATCCTCTGTGCATCTATGAAGAAGAAAATATTCGTTTTTAAAAATGTGTCTTTTATCATTTTTTTTATATTTCACCGTGATGTTCCTCATGACCTTCAATGTATCAATGAATTAAATCCCAAGATGACATGACTCACTTTAACTTTAAAATTGATCGGTAAATTGGCAACAGTTCTCATGTTCACCACAGAATACTCCAATTACAGGTCACCTTGTATTTGTAACGTACATCAATTATGTTGAATTAAAGCTAACTAAATGCCGTTTTAAAGACTTTCATTGTGGTCTAAGGATTTTTTAACGAGATAATTGTACATCGGCATGGCCGTGTTGTGATAAATGTTAACTTAATCATCTTGATAGTGAATTACGTTTGGTTAAATGTTTTAGCCCGAGTTTTAACGAGGAGTTAGTTTTTTAAAGGATTGGTTATGACTGGGCCTCGTTTAAAGGGTTACAGTTTGGCAAAATATTGTGACTTACCTCGTAACAGACCTTTCCTGTTGTTGAAGCCTTAACTTCTCAAGAAAGGAAGAATCAATTGATATATGTTTATAAATACACTGCCGAACCCTATACCTCAACATTAATTTCGTGAAAGGCTCGGCCAACCGTTCCAAATGCCAAAGAGCCGAGAAATATATTAACATCAGTCGGAGGCTGATGTATCTTTGATAATTATGAATCTCAAATTCTTAGTTTTAAAGCCTGTCTGAACAAGTTTGGCCATGAGGGATTAGACCTCCCTGCATGGTCACTGGTTATCTCATCAAATCAGCTCTCAATTAACATAAGAAAAAGAGGAACATGGAGGATCAATGGGTAACGCTTAGGCATTGTTGGCTGTATAGAGGGCACAAGTACAGTCCCCCTTTGATAGGCTTGAGATTAATGAATTGCAACATGTTTAGGACAATATAGTCATTTGAATTATTTCGTAATGAGCATGATGATGGACCCGGCGTAGCAGTAGTAAGATAAGAAGCAGTTCTAGGCAAAATCTTAAGAATTTTTTCAAAGAAGGAAAATAAAGAGGTCATCCCTGCCACGACAATGTTGTCTTTTGACAAGACTGTCTTGATAATAATTGTCCATCCATCCTACCTCGCACCCCCCCCCC
>BEXV01000987.1:48448-71663 GCA_003118195.1 Hemicentrotus pulcherrimus
CTACTACTACTACTTCTACTACTATTATGATATAAATTATGCTTTGGATACAATGTAGTTTCTGCTTTCTTTTTATAAATCTTTTGCTGAATAAATCACGATTCTGATTTTTCTTCAATAATTATGTTCTATATTCATTGCATTTTTATGTAATAAAAGCGTTAAAGTCAAGTGATTTCCACACTAAAAAGATTTGCATGATAGACGTGCGTTGTACATTCTCATTTTAAATTTTCGGTTACTATACGCTCATATAAAATAAAAATGAGTTAAAACAAAAACTTGTGAATCAACATATGGAAATCATTCTAGCAGTTGTGCTTTTTTTTCTTTTTCTTCACTCTCTTCCTTTCTCTTCATTTTCACCCTTTTATAATTCTCGTCCTAATGTGCTGTTTGTTATTCATGAGTATTTCAAGTTTTTATTTTTATTTTATTTATTTTATCTCATTTTTATACTTTTATTTGCGCAAATCTTCGTTAATCAATCTATTATTTCTTCCTACCATTTGTATCTGCAGTGTTCATTACAGCATTGTTTCAAATTCAAATAATGATTACTTCATATATTTTCCTAACATATGCATGATGATTTAAACCCGATATTGGCCTGCACGAAAACAGATGAATAATTACAATAACAAATGAATGCTGGCAGTGCATAGCTAAAATAATAGTCACTTTCTTGAGCGCACGACTCTTAAATTCTCCACCACTCCCACCACTTTCTTCTCTTATTTCCCCCTCCCTTCCCTCATTCCTCGCTTATCTTTTAACTATTTAAAATGGTCCATTATGTGTAATATATTCTCTAACACTCAACTCGGATTTCATGATACTTACGGGTTATCAAACCTTGTTTTTCGTGTCAGCTAACATATTTCAAATAACACACGGGCCACTCTTCTCATCTTCAACTCACTGCTTTTCGAGTTTGCCAGCACACTGAAACATCGTTTGATTTGTCTTTTTAGGAAATTAGATATTGAAATATTAGAATAATAGTTTCCAATTACAGAAAACAAATACCTTTTTGTGTTTGGAAGTGGGATACGAAACTGATGACTTCCAATACCTAAAGAAGAATTTATCTTATTACAGAGATTTTGTAATTTTGATACCCATAATCAATTGAGTGGAATTTACGCTTTAATGTGAAGGCTAGCTTCGGCAATTTGTTCTCGCCATTTTTCTTTCCTTTTATCATTCTATTAATTTTCAAAATCATTACTTGATTAATGGAAAATTTTCCATATACGCCAAATGAAATAAATAAACCCAAGATTATAACTTTTGGGGGGCTATCTCGCCTCACCTTACCACGGGCTCCCCCACTAGTCTTTTGATATTCTCCTTCCCTCTTCACTTTCAGCTCGCAACCTACAGCGGGTGTGCACCGTCGAATAAGGCAAATTCGGCCCGCTCGCCGCCCAAAGAGTGTCTTTAAGAGGCCCATCGTAGCAACTGACGACATATAAAAGACAACATCTCATTGGCTTAGGATCGTCACGTGACATCAGTGAAAGGATTGACGACTAAAAGCTGCCAATTTGACCTCAATGATTGCCGGTCTTTCTTCTAATACCTCATTACTGCTAAACGATGGCTAACATGCATGATTGTGATGGACTGTCTATTCTTTTATCCCTCTCCCCGAACCCTCATGACCCGCATTTCCTTCTGCTTCCCCCTTCAAAATACGCACGCTGTGACAAACAAACAGAAAAACAAACAACGATCCCTCACATCAAATTGGCAACAATGACTCGAAAAAGCGAATTCACCTTCTTTGCTTTTACCACTTCCTATATTTTCTCCCTCTGAAAAATCATTTTGGCTCCGTGGCAGCGTGAAGAAAAAGGAATATGTCCGACCAGCCATGTCGACCAAGAGTTCCTTCGTGAGCGTCCTCGAGACTGGCGACTGTGACGTTGACGACGGTGACCAGACATCGGCCGTCAAGGACGAGGTTTACCACAACCGAGCGGCGAGGATGGAGTCGGCGGCCGTCAGGATATCCAGGACATCGAATCTCTTTAAGATGTCGAGGAGATCGTGGTTGATGACGACGCGGAAGCAGTTGAGAAGGAAACTTCAGGTGCAGACATCTGAAGGGAAACTCTTCGCTCACTGACCCTGAAGGAGCAGTCGACAAGAATAGAGGTCCAGATTTGCACCCTCTCTAAGAACTGGCACAAAGGCAGCAGCCCTGATTTATCAGTTACACCACCATCACAAGACCGACTCCACACATACTCCAAACCGACCGATTCTTGGCTGATCTTATGTTCGGTCTGTTGTTGGCCTAGTGTCGGTCTGGTGTCGGTCTAGTGTCGGTCTGGTGTCGGTCTGGTGTCGGTCCGGTGTCGTCTGGTGTCGGTCCGGTGTCGTCTGGTGTCTGTCTGGTGTTGATCTTCTCGATGTAACTGAGGTATCGGGTGCAAAATACCATAGGGTAGGGTTCCACTCTTACATCCTGCATCCCGAAAGGTGCTAATTAGCACCTTTTGAGATTCAGATGTACCTCCTATTCTGAGGGTGCTGCTACTGTACCAGTGGGGGCGCAAATGTGAAACTCTATTTCCTCGATTGAGACTAAATTATGAACTAAAATACGGCAATATGTGATTTCAGAATTCCCATAATTATTATAATTCGCGATAGAGCACTGACAACCGTTATCGCACAAGCGCATTCAATTATACATATAAAATGAATGATTACTCAAATCTACAACATTTCAAAACCTACATAGAAAATTTTAATAACTCTAGTGTTCTCTACTGGTGTCATCGTGGTCATAACTGAGAAGAGGTTTGTCACTTTAATCAGCTGCCCAAAATCGGTATAATGCTGTCTGAAAAGCAAATCGGTTGAAGATGAGATTTGAAGACATTATTTTGTAAAAAATATACATTTTTCTTAGAAAGAAAATAATTTCTGTTGATTTGTTGTCAATTAATCAGAGTTAATCAAAGTTTGTATATTAATTTATTTTATAGCGATTCATGGCATCATGCATTTGGATACAAAAAGTGTATTTTTTTCCATGAAACCTCAAATGGTAGATTTTATTATACTCGAACGTTTATAATGTATGTCCTGCGTTTTGCGAAAGATGACAACATTCAAAATGTTGCTTGATGATGATGTTCCTGATGTCACATGATGTACGTAGTATAATATTTTACAAGGTAGTTGATATTTTGTAGCGGATGTGAAAATTTTATACGAGCTCAGAAAGAAAAGAAATAGAATAAAGATTGACTCAATGCAACTAATACATTATTCAATAATTTTTTTAATGGCTATTTAAATAGATATCGGAAATAATTCTAAGACTCTTCAGAAGACGAAGGTTTTTTGTTGGCATCGATTGACATTGAAACATTCAGGGAATGTGATTATATCTGGAGTTACATCATTCACAATGTATCGTGATTTGTGAATATGAATGATATCTCTCTTATTTCACCCTTAACACTACCTTACTCTATGAAAATGGATTGTGACGTAACTGTATCTATTTGAAGAGCTTGGCTATACTTACGGTGAAGGTTATGTTCATTTGTATTCCTAATATGCAATTGTCTTTCAATCTTCCACTGTACTTAAGAATATATTATTGAAATATTCCACTTACCCGTTTATTTATCAGCGCCTTTTCATCATATTGAGTCTAAATGAATGTATATTTACATGACCATACAGTATACACTATGTAGCAGATATATTTAAAATGCCAATATATATTCATTTTTTGGTGAAATAGAGGGTGAATAATTATATGATGAAGCTAATATGTATGACTATTTCAATACTTGCGATACAAGAAAACTATATTTTAGTTCGAAAATGTTTATTTAATTTTTATTTTTATTTTGTCATCACGGTGCTATTGTTCTCTATATTGCTATAATTACTGATGTCATTTCTTGCCATACTATGATTATCAATTATATTGTGTATCAATAGACCATTATGTTCACATCCTCACTCATGTTATTTATATGATAATATATTTTCCTTATTTTTATGAGGCACGTGTTTTCTATGCAAGTTATAAACAGGGTCATACACGGGAATAACTGTAATATTTATATTTTCAATTGTGTCTCAAATGAAAACATGGCATTACATGAATACTTGCTAATTTCGAAATGATCAATCCAATTTTGACAAAACGAATGAATTTCAAGCAATTGTATTTTGAAAGAGGACAATTATTTCATTATATGGAGCTGGTCTTAATCACTGAATTTGCTGTTATGTCTGTGTTGTTTTTATTCACTTTTAAAATATGGAAGATGAACACTTTGTAAGCAATGTCAGATATATAACCGGTGCACGTGTGTATTCAGATTCTGGGCATTATACGATTTCCGTTCGCTTTAGATAATCAAAAGTTGGACCGAAGTTTTCGGGACATAAGCCTGCGTTGATTCTATACAATGGTGACTGAAAGTATTTATTATGTGACACTCCATGAAAAGTCCCTAAATTTGAAAACATTATTTACAGTAATGCTTCACGTTATTGTCCTGTGATTAAAAGTATATCATTCAACCGATATGGTGATAAGATTATTTATTTAATGCACAAGGACTTTGAAAGGTATGATTATATCTAAGATATATAATTATATTTATTTACACATGCATAGAAATAATTCCATATTTTTCTTTTAATCTGTAATTTCTATAGACTCTTCCGGCCGCTACGAAATGTATCACAACATGCCAACACAAAATTGAGCCCTTGTTTAGGGCTAATGGACAATTTTATAATGCATTCACGGACAAATATGTTTGTGAAACATTTTGTAAGGATTTATAATTGAGTTGGACAATTGATTTATATATTTATTGTCTCTCATAAATGTACAAATGTAAATAATTGTAAATATTTATTACTCACATACCGTGAGTGTATATGGAGTATATACGCAAGTGCTTTCAGCGTTTAAAGAAAGAAAATTAATAGTCTTCCTTCTTACATTTGACTGAATATTTACATTAGTCTTCCTGCGATTGCAAATAATTCGATATTTTGTGAATGTGAATAAAGGAGAAGTTTTATATAAAATCTGAGACAGTGACACTGATAGATTATTATGTGATTACAAATCTTCCGAGAACATACATAATATAAATACGAGTGTATTACGTTCGATACGATGTTTCCTTATTTCAATCAAGATCATGCTACGTACTTATTTCTCTTATTATTATTCCGCATGACGATACCTTTTGCACTATTGTCTACTTTATTACATAAAATGTTTGTATAAAAACATTATGAAGTTGGATGCCTTGCCTTTTTTGTCGTTTCGTGTAGATTGTTAGATGTGGTCGAGTAGTATGAAGATGTTAGATTATTAGAAGTGTTCGGGTATGTACATGATTTCCGGGTGAATGTATACGACAGAGACAGCGAGAGAGAGAGAGAGAGAGAGAGAGAGAGAGAGAGAGAGAGAGAGAGAAAGAGAAGAGGGAGAGATGGAGAGAGGGAGAGAAAGAAAGAGATGAAAAGAGAAGAGGGGAGGCAGGGAGTGAGGGAGGGAGAAAGGGAGGGGGGGGGGGGAGGGGGATCAAAGTGAGAAACAGTTGGGATCGGTTTAAAGAAGATATGGAACAAGGGACGACAACCAAAAATGACCTCGTGAGAGTAGATGATATAGCATCATCGCTTGAAGTGTTATCATAGAAATATTTATTTCATAAATAAACAAATAAATATCAATAACTTACACCTCAACTAAAACATCGAACATATACCAGTTACCCTTCTTCCTATCTATTACAGACAGACATGACTTCAAACAATTTGATGAAGTCATTCACCAACCTTCATCAAATTAAAAAGTTGATTTATTCATTTGTATTTTTTTGGCATCACATTAGATTGTCTGATGAGATAATCATTTTAAAGGGATGTCTAAAGTGTCAAAAAATCACCTGCGAATATTCCTGTCTGCGTAATATTCACTCGATCTTTACTGGGCGATTTCCCAACTACAACAACCCCCCCCCCCATACCTATACAAGAGCACTTTCGCTACTAAGTTAGAGATAACAAAAATACATTGTTGAACATCTTTCCACGACCCCTTCTTCTCCGAGATACTCGAAAAAAAAAGTCATTGGTCAAACAATCATTGTTTAAGTAATTATTAAACAATAATTATTGTTCGGTAAATAAAACCTGAAGCTTAAGACATTAAATTCAAAAGTTTAATTTTATCATAGTCTGAATGTCATTCGAGACATGAACAGCACACACAACTAGGCACAATTATTATCGGGAGTACCAAATTTACATGTACTACAGCTATCATAACACACCTCGCGGGTACTCATAAATACAAATAGTATTATCATGCATTCTTAAAGTATGAAAATTGCGTGTGTTTTTTTCTGACATTTTGTGGTGGTATAAAACAACGTCATCATCCGCCAGGGATAGGATGCTACAGAGTATAAAAGATTTGTCAAGATAGTTACCAACAATTCGGTGACAAACTATGGCAAAATGGTGAGATTTAGTACAAGCACACTCCTGCTTGCTCTGTCATTCTTCATATCGCATAAATAAACCTCTTTGATATTTGGACTTAGAACCATTTTATACACTATTATCATCACATATAGCAGTGCAACGTACAAATCATGCATAGGCATTACTATATTATTGTCTTCTTTGCTCCCCTAAAAAAATAAAAATTAAACTAGAATGGTACTATCGTTTTTTCCTCGGTGCGCGAGATGCTTGCGGATGCTGTAGTTGCACGGTATTCTTTCAAAAACATAAAAAACCTCATCATATTTACGTTTGCAAAATAAACCCATTGGTCAATTAATAATATATTTTATCAAAGTATAATTCGCTAAATTACAAATATGTATGCATTAAAAAAAATGCAAAAATTTCTTTTAGACAAAAACGACATCCTCGTAAAAAAATGGAATGGCAGATTTTCGAACAGTCCACTTTGCACTTTGCTATGACCCCGTATCTTTGGCCGAACTGTTGTTATTATTGTTGTTAGTCCCTCCATTTGGTATTTTATGCCTGCTCATTTCTGAATGTAGTTTGTGATTTATCGTGTCTTCGTTGAGTCTCTTGGTGCACTTGGATTTGTAGTTGAGTGCCTTGACGATATCATTGAGTCCGTCAGCGAGCACGAGCTGGTCGATGAACTTGTCGAGGCATTCGAGTCCCCTGAGGCCGACATTTAACTCAAAACCTGCAGGAGGAATGGTAATTAAAGTGAAGGTAAATATATTTCTTTCCTTATTTAGTGATAATAAAACTTGAAGAAGGGGTTCGGAGTGGAAATGGGCCCATATCCTATATAAAATGAAGGGATGCACACAACAAACAAAAATGACAACAATCACTGCAGGAAGGTTTTTTTAAGGACGGAAAAGTTTTAATTCAGAATGATGTGTGGCAACATTTAAAATTAGAAGTCTGGAAATGGTTATTCCCTCCAAATGTAAGAAACTTTCTCCTCTCTTTCATTTGACCGCTCTCTCTTTCTCTCTTTCTCCCCCCCTCTCTCTCTCTCTCTCTCTCTTTCATTTTGATTGTTATTCGACCGGCCTGAAATTTCAAACAGGTCAGATGAACCTCAATTTCATTTTTTGTCATGCTTTTGTCTTCATCTTTTCCTTTTTGTGTCATCTGATTTTGGATTAAGTATAAAGTTTTTGAGTGTTTCTGTCATATAATGCTTATTTCGTGTATCCCCCTAAAAATATATATATATCGGGTAGATGAAAGGAAACTACATGCAAATAACAAGGGCCTGAACAAATAGAGTGATCGTGCAAAGTGAGAGACCGCTGTACCTAAACTGTAATTGAAGCTTCGACTGGCATCGCCCTCTATCGACACAACCATGTTCTCCTCCTCGATGTAAACCAGTGGTTCTCTCCGATACGACATCTTGACCTCGGTCAGTCGGGTACTCGCCTTCAAGTTTAGTGCCTCGGTATCCGACATCTTCCGTTCTCCTTTGCTCTTGTAAGTGTTGTAAGATTCTTGGAATATATTGCGCATCAGCTGGGGGTAGAAATCGGATAAAGGATTTTGATTTGTTTTAATAAATCTTATAAACATGTGATAACAGTAACTCTCAATGATCTATATGGGCACGGAATTAAAACCTTGAAATTAAACAGGAGTTCCCTTTTCACTTGATGGGAAGGGGCATCAGAAGTTATTGTTTACCCAAAGGAAAGGATTATATTAAAATTCCAGATTTTAAAGGGCATTCATTGAAACAAATTATTATTGTAATAAGGGTCGTCACACCGAATTACTAAAACAGAACAAAATTGCACCATTCTTTAACATATGCCGACAAGGATGAAAATTCCTATACTTTATTAAATGACAACAGTAATGGCAAATAATCTGTTAAAATACACAAGTTCATCAATTTCTCTTTTCGTGCACAACGTTTGTTAACTTAAATCAAGACATTCCTTACCATGGGATCAACGTTAAGCCGCAGCTGCCTAACAAGGTTCGAATCCCCCCTGTTGCACATAAGCATCATGTACCGGTTCCTGAAGGTACCGAATATCTTCAAAAAGAACACGGCCCGACTGATGTCCGGTATCCGGAACTCGGCCCCGAACGCGGACAGGTCCATCTTAAGTCGGAACACCCTGTTCTCGGGCGTGGGGAGGTTGTGCTGGTCCTCGCGCTCCATGGACGACACTGCGCAGAAGGACTTGCAGGACTCCTGGATGAACTCGTCGCTGATGCCCAGGATGTTGGCCCCGGCGCCGCGGAGCCCGTCGGCGACGATGACGAGGGTGAGGGCCCGAGGACAGCTGAGCTTGTTCACGTGGTTATTCCCAAACTGCATCAAATAGAAAGTACAGAGATTTGTTAGTGGGAGTGGAATATTTTGAATGGTAGAAGCATTATGTCAGTGATACATCATAGAAAAGATAACAGGTGGGTGTTTCACAAAGACTAAGGTCGACTTTAAGTTGGACTTAACGATGGGAGACTATTCATGCCACTGGTTGCTCTCACCATTCTGATCTTTAGATAACATCTTTTCCTTCAATAATGAATTATCAAAAAATGTAAATTCTGTTGATTTGAGACCATGATTTAAACTTCCCTTGAGAGACCAATGCCAGTAAATGGTAAGATCAATCTGTGGCTTGAATCGCATGCCATATAGTTAAGTTCAACTGAAAGTCGATCTTAGTCTTTTGTGAATCACCATAGTTTTACAGAGGAGATATACTCCTTTTTTTAATTTTTTTTTAAAAGATATACTCCTTGGCATAACACAAATACGAAATAATGTTACAAGCGCTTGACCTTTGAAAAGAAATGTAGCAAAAAGGACGCCATGAAAAGAAGACATAGCCAACCCCAAGACTCTATCCCGCTCTGTCTCTATCTCTTTAATTCCATCCACACCGTAAGATCATGTTTAATCCTCTCGAATCCAATAATTATGTTTGAAACAGAAGGTCGAAAACGCAATGCCTTATGTATTCTACTAGCGTTGCCATGGTAGTCACGTAGGCATAATAATCATTACCGCCCCCACTAAAAAAAAAACACAATTTTGAGAATATCGTTATTTATCAAGACGGCCAGATTTGATCGATTGTCATGCAAATTTATGGGAAGGTTAATCTGTGTGTCTCTAAACCATAGCATAGGATATTGGAACAAGCACGTTTCTTCGTGAAATCGACTTGCGTCATCATCAATAAAGACATTTTAGCGTCTAGTTTAGGTGATACACATACATACCATATATCTTTTTTTAACCAAGAACTATATCGAAGGCATGACATTGTTAATCCGTCCTTTCTTATCACGTAATTCATTTCTTCTTTCTTATTCCTACGAGGTACCGACGCTCTCCGTTGATTGTTTAGAATATTTTTTTGAAGACTATTGTTAATGTTATTGCATTGCTTTTCATTAACTTTTTTGAAAATAGATTGAACGGCGAAATTGATTATTATCAATGCAAGTTTTCTTTATCAATTATACCTACAGACAATGTTACATCTATAAAGAACAGGATGAGCTTCCATGTTGACTATCATCGGTCAAAAGTAAATGGTATTTCTCATTCATTTACTTAATTATTTCGATACGTTTTTTACTACTTGCCTGTGAATTAATTAAAATCAAATCAGAAAAATTAGGTTCAGGTTTGAATAAAGGGGAATTTCGATATTACACGGCTTTCCTCGGAATACAGTATTATCCCTCATCTTATAACTGAAGATTACATGTATGTTCGCAACTCCCTTAAGTATATGATATACTAGGATAGTGGCAGACAAATATAAGAAAAGGTGGGAAATGTTGAAGTTTATTTTTCTCCGCAAGCTTCAAAACAATTCCTCCTGCACTAAAAAAAAACACTTGCCAAATATAGACGACGAACCGTCAACAATTTCTCCTCCCCTCATAATTTTATTCCGCCTACTCTAGAAACGGGTGATTATCGTTTTATTTATATCATAGTCTCGTGTTAGCCATTAAAACACCCACTTCTTCTATGTTATTAACAGAATAATTCACCCTCTCTGTTTATGGGTGTAACTTGTATTGACAAGTGTGCTACAAAAGTGTCGATTTCACCATTATCTACCCCAACCTTGAAAATAAATTCATCCATCGCCTTTGTTTATGGTATATGTCCAATAAAAAGAGTTAATGGCACAGTCCTTTAAGAGAAGGAAGACTTTATGTTTATAATCACATAGAAAAGAGGACAAACTGCGGGAATAGTGGATAAAATGCAAGCTTCGATAAACATGCTGTTTGTTTATTGTTCCCCTGTGTTCAGTTTGCGTCATAGCTCGCAGGATGCATGCATGAAGTAGAAGTTGTTATTATCTGTGACTTTATCGGAGCCGCTTCGTGACATTTAACGTCGTTATGCCAGGATGTATGCTCAAAAGCCTTTAAAAGACAGCAACTTAAACATTAAGTTCATTTGCATGTGAAACACTGGAATATGTTGTAGACCTTTACATCCATCGACCCCCTCCCGCCCCTGTCCCCGAAATGCAGTTGCATAGCAAGTGGGGTAGCTATGGGGTGGGGTACTGGGATACATGCCCTCCAACCCAAAATCGAATGGCAGAAAGAAGGAAAAGATGAACAAAAGACGTAAAACAAAGACAGAGAGAGGGAACATGTGAAGTAAATAGAACATTGTTATGACCCACTCCCACATATTTCGCGTAATGTTTGTTTGACAGTTGATTACAATCGATCTAATAACGTCTGAAATTCTACAAATCCACCTAAAATGAGATCTGGACGGCAAGAAAAACAGCACAATAATCAGATAGTAAACAATCGGTGTTGTTTTATTTTACAACATATGAAAATAACCTCGATTATTAGAAGCTCGTCTGCCAAGAAATCATAAATCAATAAAAAGTCAACATGAAGAAGAAAACAAATTCTTTGAACATTCAAATTTTTCAGTTACATCAACGAGGCCGACAACAGACCGAACAAAACATAACACATGAAAATCGTTTGCAAAATTCAAGTTCTTTCATTTTGATATCGCATTCAAAATAAAGGGCCCCACATCCAGGGTGGCCAGAAAGAGAGAGAGAGAGGGGGCCACAATTTGTGTATTTTAATACGAGTCCTGACATAGCTTATTCACACCTTTTATGGCTATAGGAGATATACGTAAAATGATACATCAGGGAATCTAACCAACATATTGCTCTTTGAATTTTGGAAACTGCCTCGAACATTGGCATCATTTCTATGAAATATTCTCCACAGAGTTCAAAGCTAAGTGTCCTTCGAGACGTTGAGTGGCAGAATCGGATAAACAAGTTTACATTGGAACGGCTTGCACTGTCGCTCGAGCGATGATTTTTGTAATGCGGATTTAGCTGGCGGTTAAACTTCCATCCCGAGGGGGACGGGGGAGAAGAAAAGTTCCTTTACGCAATGCGGTAAACTACTCGCGTATACATCCATTCACCTTGCGCAATGCAGCTTGTCTTGGAGTTTGTATTTGTGATAACATGAAAACAAGTGGATGGGACTGAATGGATGAAGGTGAAGACCATGGATGGCCAAGTGATTGATCAAGGCGATGAATAATTTAAAAATACGCACATCCGCTCACGCTATATAGAGAGCTATAGGTCTAGCAAAACAAACATTCGAACCTAAATAGTTTACATCGATGTGCGGTCTTGAAAGTCTACTTCATGACTAAAGCATGAATATCAAGTTATCATGGATACGGCTGTTCAAAATAAACATTCAAAGTTTCAGAATTCCTGTGTCAAACGGTGACAAAAAAAAGCTTTAAAAACCCCAGCAATTCGATATTTACATTTTACGTCAAATTCGAATTCGAATTTCTTTGGCGGGTTATAAAGAAACAGGTTGGTATATTTGAATACAATTGTCCCTGTTTGTTGTTTCCCTCATTCGTTTTTTTTTTTCTTTTCCATCCTAGACGGTAAATGTAGTAAACATAACCACACACACACACACACACACACACACAAAGCAAACAAGCACACAAACAAAACTCATTTTTGTTTAAGTTTAAAAAAAAAAGTTCACAAAATGGTGGATAAACGTTATGGATAACCAACGTGCTGTACATCTAAAGTAGATGATAACATACTCAGAATAGAGTACCCCGGTAAACACTTTATTCTTAATCGTCACTAGTGATTCTGATGATTTTTGAATGTGTTTATGATATCGTAATTGATCACCATAAGTTACTCAATAGTACGCTAGCTTGTTTTCTTTTCGATCCGTGTGGGTGGAATACGCGTGTATCAAATTTTCATCATCGCTAAACCGCCCCATATACTAAAGCTTGATGACAATGCTATAGTTGATGTATCTCAGTGCAGACACAGAGTGCGATTAATAGTTCACAGATAATATAAGGAGGAAATGGAAGTAGCCTACTAATTTCCAATCTCTTCGATGTCGCTATTCGTTCAATCGAGTGAATAAAGTTTTGAGGAAAAAGACCGAGGAGGATAAAATAAGATGACTGATGTGATCATTCGTCTTCATGAGTCGTTTTATGAACAGACTGTGACAGAACAAGTTATTGCAGCGGCGTATCAAGATAGTTATACAATTAAGGGGCGGAGTGTATAAACTGACAGCCCAGAACAATTGACGTTCACTTATTGCAAGGTGCATCAATGTATAATTCTAGGGTTTTAGGGGGAGGTTTGCCGGTTCCACTCTATGTTGAATATGCTACTCTCGCTTCTAAATGTTTCATAACAGCGTGATTAACAACAGAGCTTCGCAAGTACGATTATACTTAAACGTATAATGCTCCACTGACAACATTAAGTTTGCTGGAAAGGAAGGTCGTGGAATCGCTTTGTGAAACCGTATATTTTTTTGTTGGAACAAGTATGTTATTAAACAAGTAATGTTGTCTTTTGCGTTCATTTTATTTCAGAAAATCTGCCTCAATTTTGCATTACACACTATTTTCATGGTTACCAATCACAGTAGGAAAAGCAATGGAATAATTTTCAAAACATTTAATGGGACAGTCACGGGGATAATTTAATCTCTTTATCACCGACAGACACGTAAAATAAAAAAGGCATTAGCGTGTGCGCGTCAGGAAGTTGTAAGAATTCAGATTAAACGTTACTTTGGAGAATAATCTTCGCTAAATCATCAAAGATATTGAACCCGTATATTAGAAAACACGTCTCCAACCAGCATGTGCGTATAGGTTTAGTTGCCTTTCAATTTATGACACTGAAGTGCATAACGAGACAGTTTTTAGTTAAAGCAGCTACACTTAAAACATGTTATAATCTCTTTGAAACAGTATAAACTAAATTGAATTTATTTAAAGGAAATTAACCGAATTTGGAAAGTAAGATTCACAGAATTTTAAATTGCGAAATCTTTCTGCTAAAAACATTCGATCGGAATCGCCATTGTTGCTTTGGTATTAAGAACCTATAATCTAAGCAGAAATAAAACCTAGAAGCAATTTATAAGCTACGAGGAAACCAGAAAGCAACATGGCGACTGTCCATCGGCTCGCTTTATTGAAACACCATTTATATCCTCTCAACCCTTGTCCGCTGCTGGCCACTGCGAAAGGTTCTTGGGTCAGTCGACCATCCATCCATCAATGATCAATTTATTCAAATTAAGCCAGCCAATTTGCTCTGTTGAGGTTGGACCGCATCTCTTCAAATGCATCATTAATCTTATGTGTTTGTCCAGGCAACGTTAAGGAGGCCTCCTTTGAACTCTGATTTCAGGAGGATGGGTGAAGAGAGTGTGCGTACTCTGGCTCTGGAGTACCAAACCGCGTGAGTTAAAGGCTGCGTGTTTAACAGTGGAAGAGCGTGTGTGCGTGCGTTTTTGTGCATGTGAATGGGTGTATGGATGTGTGAGTGTGCGCCCGCGTGTGAGTGTGTGTGCGTTAAGGGAACGTTCTAAAAAAAGGGGCGGGGAGAGGGTGTACAATGTTTTACATATTTTTTTTTCTCTTATCCTAAAGCGAGGTTTTTATTTCCATATTATACATTTGTACATTAATAACTCAATGATAGAGTGAGACATAACATAGGCTATGTTTTACATGTCAAACATGCCGAGCGCATTGTATCATTTTGGAAAGTTGCAGCCGAGCAAATTCATCATAATAAAGGACACAAACTAGGGGGNTCTGACAAAACAAACACAAAGATATATTATGCTACAAATAATGACAATCATACGTTGATAGCGTCTTCAGTCCCATTTGATATGACTTTGCCAAGAGGACTAAAAAACAGAAGAAAAAAAAAAGGACAGAAAAGGGGGAATTAACAACTCCCCCCCCTCCCCCTCCCGTAAAAAAAAATAACAAACAGATGAAATGAAAATAAAATATGATAAAATGTCTCTTGGAGTACAGTGCCAAACTTGAGAAGACTTCAATACATGTAGGTTTTATGCTGCAATATTTCATGTATGTCGAATCAATAGATTTCGTCGAGAATCAGACACAATACATGGTTCGATATTTCGCATTGACGTGAGAACTGAGATGAAAAGCTTAGCATGGAAATAATACTGATATGCTAACTGCTACATCAGAATCTCCCTCACAGAGCTAAAGGCGCCGAGACTCACATTACGGGGAAGACAACATTAAATTCCATGCAGGAGGCAGGGATTTGAAGATAACGATCGACGGGAATTCACCTACAAAACTGTCAAATAGAAATCGGGCCGATGAAGATTCGATTTCTTATGACAAAAAAAGGAAAGATTTTGCCGGATATAATTATGAGGAGCAAGATGTTTGGGATATATGAAAGCACTCTGGTTACAATCAGTTATGGTTTCAAGGGAATGACGGATGTGAAGTGCTCTATATCTGTCGCAAAACCTCTGGTTAAAAAAGGTCTTGTACAACGAAGTACCTCAAATTAAAGAGAGTATCAGTCACGTAAAATGCTCTACATATAATTATCTACATATAATTATCCACATTGGGCCCTTGTTTAACGTTTCCATCCATTCAGAATTGAATTTCGTATATGTATCTGATCCCGTGGCCGTGGGTATTTCCTAAAGGTTTCGTTACCTCAGAACAAATCCACAAAGGCTAACAACCAACAATTTCTTATTACGCTGCTTGATTTTACGGACATGATGGACATTTTAGCTTCGGGCGAATTTTCCCTTTTTATGAAAATGGTAACCTTTTGGTTCGGGTTCCATTAGCAACGGCGGAAAGCTACTTCTCCGATGCTACCTTCTCGCTACTTCAGACTCTGCAATACCTTTAAGATCTCATGAATTCGAACCCACCCAGATAGCAGTCACTATTATACAACGACTCCTGGCGCTAGCAGGAAATGTTGCATCACGTAACACTTGATTATGCGAGCTCAGCTCACTATCCTACCGCGTCTAGAAGGAGAATGCCACTTGCCAAGTTTCTACATTAAAGAGAAAGTCTTATTGACAGGAGTACCCCTTTTTCTATCGTATTATCTTCTTCTTTTTTCCAAATCAGAATGGATCTCGGCCGGTAATCTGAACCAATCACCCATGTCAAGGTCAAGATTTCTCTCATAGATTGTCCCTAAATAGCGACGGGGGAGGTAATATCAAAGTGTTCATTACGCATCATCTTCTTTCCAATGAGAAAGCTAAAATCATTGGTTTCGGAAGATGCTTTCACATTTTGTATTTTCTTATGGCAGTTTATCTTAATACGCGGCCACCGTATCCTTATAAAGTTTTATTGATATTTTACGTACATTGTCTCATTCCAAACTGTATCATTACCTTTATCGTCATGTATTATTTATTTCATTCATAATACATTATATAATATTCACTTATTATGTAATACACGAAAACATATGCAATATCTAGTTAATGAAATCGGATTTGTTGATGGAAGTTTGGAGCAAGAGGGTGTGCAGTATTTTTTCTCCATATTTTGTTTTATACTCCTTCGTAAGTTCGTGAAAATCAGTTGATGTCTTTGGAGCAAAAATTCAATCACTACACAGCCTCTTTCCTTTGATTTGTTCCTGCTCTAAGCATTTTTTTGTGTGTTTGGATCTTTCATCCTCTTTGACAATATATGTACTTGCACTATCCAACATGGTTTCATGTATAACCAGCGTTTGCACTGTACGCTGCGATACTGAATATCTCACTTTTGGCGATAAAATCAATTTTCTCCTTTCCCCCTCTCTCTCTCTCTCTCTGGCTAAAAAAAGTTTCCAAAGATCATCTTTTAATATCAAAAAGAGGTTTTCGTCCTCGGTAGAGAATTAAGATATTGCCTTTCTGGAAGATGGGGTAAGATGGCGGAGAGTTTAATGCACTTCGCATTTGTTAACGTTGCGACCTTTCGTCGCCTGCACTTGCAGGTAAGACGCGTATGAAAGACAATACTTGACAAACATGATAGTACCATCACGGGGGATTCCATCTATCATCTTCTACGACGAGGATGAGGAGAGTTGGGACGTAGAGAGAGGGGGAGATGGAGAGACAACGAAAGAGGAAGAGAGAGAGAGGTGAGGGGTAAAGGGAAGGATAGATAGAAAGAGTGCAATATATAGAAAAAGGGTGGAGTGAGAGAAAAAAAAGGAAGAAATTTGATAAGAACAGCAGAGAAGGAGATGAGAAAGTAAAATACAGAGAAGAAAAGGCAAAGAAAAAAAAAAGACGCACACAGAGAAACAGACAGAGAACGCACCATGCCTACTTTAAAAAAAAAATGTGTAGTTATTATTATTACAATCCAAAATGATTCACATATTTGCTATGTATTTTATTCTTCGTATGCACGAGTGTCTCTGTTCACTTCCTTTATAGGTATCCTTGGTATTAAATGCCATTCTCCAACTTTCTCTCTTTTTTCACTTTATCGATGTATCACCACGGCATTAGTTTCAATAATGTATATTGACCGGAACTACACATACCTAAGAACCATTTAAAATAAATTTACGTCACGCTTTTATGAAAAACACTAAAATGTCTTCGTCTCCTATTCCAACCTCCACCCCCCCCCCTCAAAAAAATAATCAAGGAGCATTTTTCTTCTTCTAAGTGAGTGTCGGGACAAAAATGGCTAGATTTGAAGAGTTCTTCATACCATACCTCAGAGACCTCTTACATTACTTCGTCAAGGAAGTTTACCCAGTTCTATTTTGGTCATTTCCCCCTTGTCCTACTTGCTTGTAGTCTTTGGGGACATGTGGAAGCGAAAGGCGCTGTTGGCTTTCGAGAGATTGAGCAAAATTTGATACAACTGAAGTAGTTTTACACTTTTGGAAGAAAATTGAAACTCTCTTGAAATTCATGAGGATATTGGAAACAAAACAAGATAGGTGGGGAGCAATACAGAGCGTGTAAGATCATGATTAAGTAAGGGCGCCGCCACTACGCCACGAGGCGTCAGTGCGGTTGCGTCATTCACGACGCTAATCAATTATACATGGCACAAATTCGACCTTGCGCCAATAATTCAACGCAATGTTTGTAATGTTGATTTGCCTTCACGTGTAGGAAATCACTTTCTTCAAAAGCTACACAGCCGGGTTTTCTTTTCGACTGCGTTAGTATCTACGCTAATCAAGTCCGTTAATGTAATCATATCCCCAGATGCGTAAAGGCTGAGCCAGTCTCTGACGCAGTCACACGTCAGCAAACGACGCCTCGCATGCAAAGGGTAAAGAGAGTGTAGTAAAGCTTCACGTGCTTTTTTTTTTAAACTCACAAACAACATAGTGAAACAAGTGTTCTCGTTCTACAAGTTTATACGGGTCAATATAAATTTTGTTAAGATATAGAGAGAGATAGAGAGAGAGATAGAGAGAGAGAGAGAGAGAGAGAGAGAGAGAGAGAAATGAGGCAGTGAGAGGACGGTACCTGTAATAGATCACCTCAGGATGAAGATTCGGACAGCGCCATTGAATTGTATTAGTCCTCCCTTGGCAAACGGGGAAAGTCGTTCTTTATTCAGCTGTACTTTTTGCAAATTACAAGGTAAAAGCAGTACAATTGCGAATCTTGTATGTAATCAATCAGTGTCATGTATTCATTCTGTTTGGTTTGTGCTGCAGGCAAAATCTTGGGGGAAAAGAACGGGATAAGAATAAGCCAGCCATGCCAGATGGAACGTGGCGCCTTGAGATACAGTAGAGAAATAAATCACAAGGCAAAAAAGAAAAAAGAAAAAGAAAAGAAACGATATTTACCAAAAAATTGTGAGTGATGTAATTTATTACAGATGTTGGTAATAATTGACTACATTATGTCGTAATATTTCCCTAGTAATATATTGGATCGGCAACATCAAAAGGAAGCATTATTGATTTGAAATAGACTCAAACCCTGTAATACCAAGTAATACCATGAAATTCAATTTTGGACACACACAATTTACAAACTACATTGTGCTGAGCCACGCAAAGCAAACATGTACTTGCAGTGAACAGGATATCCTCTTTACACATCTGTACAGCAGCACGTGTATTTTTTTTTAGGGTTATCTTTCTTTCTGTCTTCTTCTTGTATAACTAGGCTAATTATTGCTCCTCAGGGGGTCCCGTGTTGAATGTTGACAAAATGTCTCACCGCATATATGCATCCATTCTCACTCTCTTCCCTCTTGTAATATACCCTGAAGTGGAACGTGACTTATCTCTCTTCTCTCTCTCACTATCTCTCTCACTCTAACTCTCTCACTCTCTATCTATCTCACTATATATATCTCTATCTCTATCTATCTCATTATCAATATCTCTCTATCTCTCAAAGTCAAAGATACTCAAACCTGGCGAAATGTTTCTGCCCTGTTTTTCTATTTGGGTGCCCCCTTCTTTAAATCATGGCACTTGATTCCCACTTGTCCCATTTCCACGTTAACCTCATTAATGCCCATTCATTAATGTCACCACCTGCAGTTTTCCACGCATAATTAGGTTGACATATCCTTGATTTCATTCAGCGTTTCATAGTTTGTTATTTTATTTTAAAGTAACGTGACTCTTCTCTACTCTCTCTTACAAATCTTTCTCTAATATCCCTCTTTGTATCTCTCAATCTTCCTCGTTCTTACATCCATCCAAACCCTCCATTACCTGCCCTTTTATTTCCAAGTTCGTCTTTCTTTGTGTGTGTCTGTTTCTCTTTCGTTTTCTTCTTCTCCTTGTCGTTCATCTTCATCTTCCTGTTCCTTTTCTATCAATATTACTAGTATTATACTACTACTGGAACAACTACTCCTACTTGTACTACTTGTAATTATTTGTTATCCTTTTCAATATAAAGACTCACAAGAACAAATTCTGTTATAAATGTAATGCTTCCTGGGAGAATTTTCAATTATTAAAAGAACAAAGTCGTAATGCGCGGCGCATTCGAACAATCAATATTCCATGATTGTAACATTTTTCCAATCATATATTCTCCTATGCTTCAAAAATTTCAGTTCGAAGTAAATTGAACAGAAAATGATTACAATATTATTTCCAGTAAATGAACATCTACAGAGTACAGAATTTCAAACAAAATATGACTACAAAAGATGATTTCCCGTTTTCTAGAAATGAAAATTGATCTGTATCTCCTCCTCCCTCGGAAAAATACCATGTTTAAGAGTCTTCAGTTCTCCCTTGAAATATAAATTCCAGATATTTAAAAACAGTAATCACTTAAACCATGACATGCTGAAGTTGATGTGAATTCCCCAGTGGTTTCATCATGTTTGTCGTCGCCACTTTATTCTCTCCTGTATTACTTCAAGCCATTTATAAACATTGCAATTTTCCTCAAACATGCCCAAGTATTCAGAAGCAGTAACTCATTGTTTCCCTCAAATGATAATTAGTATATAGAGTCCCCACATAGGCCTAGTCAAAGCTATTTCTAAAAATGAAATAATTACAATATTCTTTCATGCACTAACGTGCTGATCATGCTGATATGATTTTAATAAATCTCTCCCAAATCATGTGTAGACCCCCTTTAATAACCTCAATTCAACCTTTTTTTCACATGAGATCATGGCAATTATCTTTCCAGTATCTGAAGCATCTGAACTAATTTTCTCTCCAATATTGCATCTTCTACATCTTTATTTATCCCCTCTAATTCAAATTCAAGCTATTTCTATCATAACGTAAGCTAAGCTGATTACAATTATCTTCTCCGAAATGTATCTTTTCCCCCAAAATAACCAAATCATCTACTATAAGTTCAGTTTAACCTTTCCCTAGCACAAGATGATACAATTTGTCCTCCTATTACGATCTGTAGCTGATCTGAATCATTACATCCTTTAACCATCCTACATCGCGTTATCTCCTCCAGAAGGTTAATAAAAACGAAGATGATTACAGTTTTCTCCCCAATAACCTAAAGCCGCTTTGCTTGATAGGAAGAGATGACTTTACTTTCGTTGCCATGGTGATAATGCAGTATATTTCACGAGATGGAACATGCATGCTGAGCTCATGAAAGCTTTCTCGCCTTCTCACACGTTTTCTCGTTTATCAAAGGCGTGTTCCTCACAATACCGAGCAAACATCGAGTCAATCTCAATGGAGGTAATTACACCCTTGAAGATGTAACCACGTGATTTTAAAGATTGTGTTGAGGTCTGGTCAGGCATCTTGAAAGAAATAGTCTAGCCATGCTAACTCAAAAGTTATTCTCACTGATCGACTCCGTAGTACATATAAACTATATAGAGTGCGATTTGCTGTTTAAGAATGGTCACGTTTATAATAAATTGACTATATTATTATCTTGCTGAGTACAAAACAGAATTAGAGCCACTAGACACATGATTAATAAACGGGACTGCACAACATAATACATGCAAATGATGTCAGAATTTGATCCAAAGATGTAAACTACTTTGTGGGATAGGTATATTTGAAATACGAGAGCTCTTCAAGATCAACTTCCTGCTTCATGGGACATTGTCATTATTATATTCTTCAACACGAAACTACAAAGAAATAAGGAAATCCCCAAATTTATTTCACCTTTTATCAGAAATCAACCTCCTCTTTAAATCCCTTCAATTGTTGCGTGACGAAGGGAGCTTTCGAATGTTTGCTCTTTGAAAACGAATGTGCATACAGGATTGGGTGTCAGTGATTGGGATTTCGAGACCTTTAGGACGGACAATCAGCGAGCAAACAGCATTTTCCCTAGCGCATTTTGACAACAAAAATTGGATTTGTAGTCTCCATCTTCCATCGAGTCCGACAAAACAATGTAATGATCTGACCAAGAGGCATAACATGATCGTTATTCATGCATTTGATTCGTTAAAGAAAATAGTATTTGAACAAGGACTGGCTGCGTCATTTGCTGACGCAGGACTATACGTCAGCGACTGGCGCGTTTTTTGACGCAACATGACTGTGAACCTATCATCGTGCACAAAATGTATGATGATGGTAAATTTGGTTGCACCTCCGTATTAGAATTGCTCTATCCTGTAAGCCCTGCACTTGGTATTGCCGTTGCATTTGTGCCCATTTAATACAGCTGGGTCGAGATGGACAATGTGGGCGAAACACCTTGTCAAAGGATGTAAACATCATGCAAGGTCAACGATCGAAACTCGACGCCTCTCGCCCACAGCAGAACAGGCAGAACGAACAGTGCAAACATGGCGGAAGCACTGATTTCATACGCTTTATTAACGCAATTGTAATGGTACATAGATGGACGGAAGAACAGGAGTATAGTAATAAAGGCAACTCATTCGAGTCAACAATATTATCATCAGATTTTTAAAAATTTTTTAAAATAATTTTTTAAAAGATTTTTTGTTATAATCTTTTATTTTCATCCAAGAGTTAAATCATACCCTTAATAAGAGATAATCCCAACGACAGAGAAAGTCGCCCAGGTCGCGTGCGTCAATTTCTGGCATTTATGCGTAAACGTTCCATGATCATCTAATGTTACCATCAATTCTATTCCCCAAAAAGGGAGATAATATTTAGCCAATCATTGTAAAGATTCGCATACGTTCGCCAAATTAGATCGCCACAATGCATCACCGACCTCGTTTATGCGTGAAGAAAAGACCTCATATCGATTGGTCAATAAGCAACCAAAGTCGCTTATTGATTCACCATTAAGCAAGCAAACACCAGTTTACTTGCATGATTTGACCGAAAACATACTTCAAGCAGCGGCGTCAGAGAGATTTCCTCGATTCGAGAGCTGTTTGAAAGACGAGAACAGATACTCGCCTTGCGCTTACTTTGAATAATTGGCAAACTCTGCACCTGGAAGAAACGGAAGGCAAATGTAAAGTGGTCGGGGATTCGGATCACCGTTGAGTTTGAAGTTTAATGGATCTTCCAAAGGGTATGACTGATGCCTTGTAATGTAAATCCAAAAGTATGAGGGATCAATGTGTCACTCACCGCAGGTTCTCAGACTTTGTGACCGAGTCAGTGGCAGTGCGAGGGGAGGGGGAGGGAGAGGGGTGGGGAGTAATTTTAGGACAAAACTGTTGGATCTAAGGTAGATGTGAAGTTTCCCTTTTTGACGTTCATTCGGGATTGTTTAGTTCGAGTGAAAATTAATTGGACAGTTGACCCAATAAATGTCAAGTGATCGTCAACGACTTGTTTGTTTGTAGCCGTTGCACGTTGTCTTT
>BEXV01000987.1:72288-97880 GCA_003118195.1 Hemicentrotus pulcherrimus
GAGGTAAACATTTGTCTGCAATGAATGCGCAGACGAAGGTTTTGTTCATCTCTCCGACCGTCACATCCCATAGGCGGATGGGGGGCATCATCCCCTAAAATAACAAGAAGAATGCCTTTGTAGGTAAGAAACAAAACTCAGCCCCAACCCTGAGAAGGCAACGGAAAAACAATTCTAACAGAAGGGTAAAACAAACCAACAAAGAGGTTTGACGGGGTTCTCTTAGTAATATTGGGAATAATGTCATCTAAAGAGGGAAATTACAATCTCCCTCTCCCCCTATAGGTCTGCCCTTGTATCCCCCGACAAATACAATCAGAATACATCTTGTCTAGCCTATGCAAGAAACTGTTGTCCCTCTAGGCTTCGTTAGTATGGAAAACGGTTGTGCGCGCGTTTTAATCAAATCCACCCTCTTTTCTTCCGCTTGGCATGTTTCATAAGAAACTCCATTTGGAAAAATGCGATTTGATCAGCCTTGTAAGCTTGAAGGCCAGGGATCGATTATTGATCTACGGGAAGATGATATGTCCTGTTTACGTTTCAAAGCCGGTTACATTTATTTTTCGCTTCATTTCTAGTTGACTTTGTAAATTGCTAATTCTGCTTGTTCCCACATGTTCTAGATAAAGTACGAACATTTCCATCTCATCAAGTGTTTTATAAATAAACACAACAGCTACCTGAGATTCATTAATGTCCTTGATCCAATAGATTATGTGGCTTTTTCATATTGTGATCGGGGTTATTCATATGAAATTACATGTTAGAATCAAAAACATATTAAGAATATCATTTATATGCTATAAAGGGTATTGTGCATATTTTATTCAGGATTTGTTTTCCCTTTCTTTTATTCGGATGAATGAATTCGTCCTATGTAATTGTTTTAAATTGTGAAATTAGTTAATGACGTCTCAATGGGAATTAAACACTGATATTACTTTTTAATACAGGTGTGGTCCGCAATTGAGACTGAAGTTACAAGTTTAAAAAAATATAACCATGGTGACGATAATAGTAGATGCGCTTTGTAACTAATGAAAAGGTGCTTTATAAATGCAATATATTATTATATGCATTGCATGTAATATCACTTGAAGATTATGATGTCTTCATCTAAAAGCGGGATCCCAAACCCGGACAAAAATCCATTAAAGCTATTCATCTCACCGAAAAGGGCAGAAAGACCTCAGCCTAAAGCTGAATAAAAAAAACATAATGCACATATTCATCTCTGTATTTTGTTGTTTTCCCAGTTCATGCTCGGGTAGGCCAATAATTTACTTATTCAGTCAGATGGATATTTTGATAGTAATTCGGAACGAATGCAAACATGGAAGCCTCTACGTTTGACCTTTTCCCCGATTACCTATAGCTCCAGCGGGCAAACCCTGAGAATCAGTTTAAAGACAAAGTTGAGGTCTGGTCATGCAATTGCATTATGAAAGAAACTGCCTGGAAGCTTTTTGGGTAGGTTGATTATTGAAAACATCAAAATGGGTATGAAATGTGAGGATTTTGGTACAATCATGATATTGATATTGACTTGGCAATGCTGACAACCCGGGCTGACAGTCACATACACTGCACACAGAAATGTGTACAGATTGGACTACATATACATGTGACATGAAACTTGGTTCAAACCTATCAGCTATTGCTAGTCATAAATATTACGAATATGTCGGCATTTCAAGAGCATTCCTTTTCGGCGGACATTTCGTCCATGGTATTCTTGAAAATTGTCTTTTAACAAAAAAGATGAGAAAGTTCACCTTTACCAAGAATCAGCATCCTCTTTAAAACAAGCCCACGCAGATTTGTACTTATCAGACCTTGGGATTTGAGGATTAGCGAAAACAAGAATCTATTTTACCTGGGATGTCTGTGGTTCTTTGCTTCAGGGCTTTTAAACCTTACATTTGTTTAATGGCATTCAAAGATCATGAACTTTGCAAGCAAACGAAGTGGCAAATTTCCGCCCTTATGAGCTCTGAAATTCATCGAGCTCCTCGCAAGTACCAATAATTGAAGATGAAGACATTCTTTGTATAAAGAAAAAGTAGCTTGACATTGCCGATGCATGTACACCTGGCTGGCAGAAGGGCGTTAGCTCCAATTTCAGGTTAAAAATGAAGCGTTAAGCAGAAGGGGGTTAGCACTGAAATCGCATCAAACTTTTATAAAACTGACTTATTTCCGAGGAAAAAAAATTGTGGCCGTGTTCTACTATTATAAAAGAACACAGCCACATTTTTTTTTTCGGAAATAAGTCAGTTTTATAAAAGTAATAACATGTCTATTAGTCTTAAAAGTTTTAAACCAATTTTCGGGACGGAAAGCAACACAAAAAGACAGCATTTCCAATATAAACATACATGTCCATTACAAGTAATAACACGTGATGCTTGTGCGATATACCCATAAACAAAACTGATAAACGTATATTACTAAAAATGGAAGCTGTGAATCTAGACACAAATATAGTATTCATGGCAACGGGATTTTATTGCTTCTCTCCAAGTGGCATTTTGATCTCAATAACCTCTAGAGCTGTCGGAGTAAGTCATCTTGGAATGATATTGCCAACCGTGATTTTTTTCGAGGGTTTTGAAAAGGTTTATTTAGTTTTGGGGGTCAGACAATTGAGTAGCTCAATAACAACTGAATTACATTCGTGGTTGGATTTGTGCTAATTTGATGCCAAGATATTATAACCAAACCTTTTATATAGTGATCTCTTGCGGTGTAGCTACATGGGCATGGGGGAATCCCCCCCCCCAGTGGTGTAAATAAAAAAGCAAAAGCGAGTACAAAGATATAGGGAAATAGATGGGGGAAGGGACGAGAAAGGAAGACGCCTAGACCACCTCCCGCAACCCCTATAAGTAGCCCAGTAAAAGTGCATTTCATAGACGCGAATGGCAGAATGTCGCCCCCCTTTATTGTTCAAGGGGCCCACAATGAGGTGACTCATGTAACGCCACTGATGGCGGGAGTATGGGAAACACTATATACACGGTTACTTGTCTGACAATATTCATTTTGAAGGACTCAGGTGTAAGCTAGACACAGTAGATAATTTACATTCTGAATCTGGTGTAGTCTGACTTCTTGAGGAGGGGAGGGGGGTTGGTGCTTGGGGTGCGGGTATATAAAGAGGTAAGTCCTTTAGGGAGATGGGAGTTGGTCTAGCGGCATGTTCATTTGGTCAGCTCTTTGTCTTCAATTACAAACTGGCTCAGGTGACCCCGGTTCGAAACTGAGTCACGTCGTTCGGATGGTGACGTTAAAGATCGGTTCCCAGACGTTAATAATCATAAAATGATTGCTACACGTCTGTACAAAATCCAATTACACACACACTCCTAATTTTAATAATGGATACATATTTTTTGTTGCGGATTAATGATGGAGGAGTGGCGGAGTAATGACCCTTGCCCCTTTTCCCTACGCCTATAGCGGGACAAGTGTGATGTCTGTAGTGGTTATAATGGGGGCATGGTAGGCCGACAGGATGATTCTTAGCTTGTTATAACGCATGTAGTAACTCCGCCACAATCTAGCACGACATGTCTATAGTTCACAATGAGAGGTATAAGTCAACTCAACATTGTCATAGAGTGAATATCCAGGGATATGAGGGTTTAAATTTATCCCTGGAATATCCTATATTTTATGATCTAATAGAAATGCTATAACCACCGTCTATACATAAAATTAACCTTAAGAAGGCGACTGCATCATTGAGCATAACAGTGATACAAATAATGAGGTAAATTATGTCTATCTTTACTTACATCATGTACATGTATAGTGTAAATGCCTTATAAATTAATTTAGAAGCAAAATTATTAAGCGATGGTGAATTAGTCAAAGAAAGAATTAAATTGTTTGTGTAGTTGTTCGTTCGTATTACTGTAATCAGCGACATACATTAATAATGCATGCCGTAATTTTAGACACATATACTCGGGTAACCCTTTTGAGTTGGTAAAATAAAATTTAATTTTAATTCAATAAAATGCAATTACTCCACGAGGTCACAGAACTGCATAAGATGCATCGTTGTTTGTTCGATATCATTAACACACATTCATAAACAATCTGATGGTTGTTGATCTTGTTTTACATTACAGCGCTATCCTGAGGGGCAGTCTTTGACTTCCTGAATACAGATTAGGTTACTTTGAACATGTTTTAAACCATACTGTTAAAAACAGCGCCTCTTTTGACCGAAAAGGCGTTTTGGAAGATGAGACTCCTGTGATTCCGCCGACTCTGTCATATGATCAGAAACCCAATTTTTTTGTCTACCCCTATAAGATCGAATTTAAGGACTTCAATCTAAAAATGGCCAAGGGGGCAACGGTACAATCGCACATTCTCGGTTGATTTAATAGGTGAACAACAGATGAAGTTTATCTCTGAAGTCCTTAAAATTATCCCTCGTGGTAAAACACTGGGAGAAGTCCTTCGTCCTAATCTCAATCAAGATTAAACTTTCTACTTGACATTAGTCATGATCATAAGGCTTTATTCTTTTCTGGTGAATCGTTGATTAGTTTGCAACCTGAAAATGGATAATTTTCGAAAACATCATTATTTTGTAATGACATCCTGTATGTTTTTTAGCACCAGGCATCATGCATGAACACAAAACAACAAACACGATCAAACCCCCAAAACACTATACAGATTATTCCAATATGTACACATCTAATGAAGACAGCCATCGTGCTGAGCTTCCTCAATAGCTACACTGAGTACAGAGAATGATTTAAATCAATTGAATACATTTCGAATGATGCCAAGCTTGTTAGCGTGTTACTATAGTACTTTTATAGCCGCCGTGACGCGCATCTCTCCCAATCAACGTTTTGTTATTTGGGTCATAATCAGCGTGCAAGAGTTACATGAATTAATAGACACTATAGCTTAGCATAACTCTCAGTATGCCCAGTGGGTTATGTTCTAGGTAATGACAAATCAAATAAGTAGAAGGAAGATGAAAAATGAACAATCGTTTTGCAAATTTGATTGAGACATTCTGTTCATTCATTTCTATATACATTTTTCGTGAAATTACCTAGAGTATTTAAAGCCCCACTGCGCTACTCATAGCCATTTGTGCCCTCTACATAGCAAACAATGCCTAATCGGTGCCTGTTGGTCTCCCATGATCCCCTTTTTCTTATGTTAATTGAGAGCTGATTTGATGAAATAACCACCAGTAAGTGACCTTGCAGGGAGGTCTAACCCCTCTGTCCAAACTAGTGCAGACGGGATTTAAGAAAGACAAAAAGGACTGCCTCTTGATTACGAGCTCCCATCATTCCTCGCCAAGGGCTATACAGACGGCTCGACTCCATCTATCACGGGCACGTTACCAGCTGAGCCCTAGTTGATTACCATCAATTATTGCTGATGTTCATTGATAAAACATCCAAACCTCGTTTCTATTAGATATGGGTTATATTAATAGGTGATCGTGCAGACGCGACGCCATCATTTTCACCGTATAGTCACGTGGTATCTCTCCGGTCCTTAAACACTATGTCCAATTCTTTTTTTTTTTGTCAAAAAGAACGTTGAATTCGGCAAATAATCTTGTATAATTGTGATTTATCTCTCTTTTTTTATTATTCACATATGGAATAATTCCATAACAGCAGTTTCACATCGAAATGACTGACCTTGAAATGGTTTCATGTTTCATATAATAACGAGAAATAGATTAAAACTCTTTACCAAACGTTGACGCCACATGCATCGTGTGTAGAGCCACATATATATATATATATATATATATTTCTAAATGCATCTCTACGTGAATAATACTTTTCATTGTTTGTGATTGTCGTCACAAGTTCATGATTTCACAGTCTTATCATGCTAAATTGCTTGCATTTGATCCTAAATTCGCTACATGTACAGTACATATTAAAGCAGTCACTCGGAATATCCTCTGGACAGTTTCTGTCACAAGACAACTAAATGACCAGTAGCCCACGTCTCCATAATCATCTTTAAGAGTGAGAATCAAATGTAGATAATACATAAGGCCATTAATTAAAGTAGGAGACTTTGGTTTTGGTAAGCAAATTTCGAATATTCTCTATTGGTTAAAGAAAGAAAATACCACATTGCTACAAATTACAATGAATTTCAGCAAGAGGAAACAAAGGATATTATGAAGGAGCTGTTACTATGATTTATGCACATGACATAATGTCTTTAAGATGCCGCAGAGATTTAGTGTGGTTTACATCAAGAGCAACAAAAGGAAAGAAAAGTCGTAAAAGAAAGAAAAAAAAAAACTTTTACCAGACTACTTTACTGTGATTTGTTAGAATAAAAACTAGTCCCATTACGATGCCATGGAGATTCAATGCGGTTTCCATGGAATGAAGCTGACCAGAAAGAAACATTAGTTCCACCCTTTCACTATGATGCGTCTTAAAGATACGACGCCATTAACGAAGCCGTGGAGATTTAGTGTGGTTCCTAAAGTAAGCAGTGCCTTATCTTCAAACACCTGCACGTCATATTAACACTTTTGCAACCCCCACACTTGCGCAACTTGTGGTACAGATCTGGACTCTGGAGTGGTTTATTCCGATTTGTTATACATTTGTGGTCACGCCTGAAAATCCGTGGCTCTCTCCCAGGTTCCGTTCACATACAATATTAAATCTCTGCGTGTTTATGTATTTATACATGCTTGCCGTCTTGTGTTTCCCTCAATTATCTTTGTTCTCAAAAATAACGAGCTTCGTTATTCAGACTAGCTTTCAGGCACATCTCTAATTCAGTAACTTCGTACCCTAACGCCTATTTTGCATCATCAAATGGTTTAAAAGTCGGATGCTGTCTGACATTACATTTGCAAGTTTGTCACAGAGGCTTGAATAGTTCGAGATATGTGAATAATTATGTATATAGGCCTATATATAAATACATACATAAATATTTTCTGTCATCTCTATAGGGCGTATGGTACATTATATGCACTTCCTTTCGGTTTTGAAAAGAAAATCCCAAATCAATATACCACCGAAGGCAAATAAATAGATTGTTTAAAATATTCCTGTATATATTACTAATTATGTTTTACATCATTTTCTTCTCAGCTTTTACGATATGCATTATAAGATAGTCCTTAAATCAATGATTTCTCAGTAAATATATTTCCACCATTTGTATTTGTTTATGAATTTAATTATGAAATTCAAAGTTCGAGTTGTAACGTCATTCTACGGTTTTATTTACCTCGCATGCGGCAAAATAACATGCCTCGGCGACATTGCTGCACCACGAATTTCCTCCATTTATAAACGGGCTCCTAACTTCAACCGTGGACAAACACTCTTACCCTTAATCCTACTCAATCGAAACATTACCATTAACCTTATGCAATGTCCCCGCTTTGAATGTAGGATCACACAATGTACCCGTCTACCGTACCCTGTTTAAAATTTTAGATGTGAACGTCCCTGCCCTGGCGGAATGCCCTCGAGGACAAAACCCGCTGAAACGAGAGGCATGTCCAATCTCGAGTGCGATTTCAAATTCCATGCAGTTTACCTCTACAAGACGTGTTTAAAAGGCGATGATAAACCATAAATATTCAAAACACGTTTTGACGAGGTTGGAATTGAGGGTGTCGAGAGTCAGACTGGCGAGATGTCCTGCCAAGATCGGCATGACCTTCAAGCCTTGCTTCCATCTATACATTTCCATATCGTCATCGCTATCTTCGGTAGATTTGAACCTATGATTGATGGAAAACGTTGAAAATTTCATCTCTACACTCATTTTAAACAGCCATGGTTATTACACAGTCGCTAAGACTTAGAAAATCAACTCAAGCGAATTTCAACAACGTCGTGCCTTACCTATTGATATAAGCGAACAGTACAATAAATTGTCACATGATCCGAACTTGGGTTTTTACACGGGAATACAACGAGGTGTTGAAATTACACTCAAGTTGATATTTTTGTTGTTGAAAGTTTGTGCGATCGTGTAGGTTATAGATATTCAGTGGGTTTGTACTGTAGACGTCATTGGTGACTCATGATCACCTGCATTTAGGTTGGAACTTCAAACTCCTAATTGTGTGCCGAGAAAGAGCGTTACAACGAAATTACATCGAAATAACCGTATGGTAAGACCCAAAGTCAGACGAACTGTTATACATGTAGTGTGTGCAGGAAAGAGAAAAAACCTGTAACAATTGACCTCTCACTCTGAAAGGTTAAGCATCCAGATTTACAAGACATGCAAGAGTAGCAACTGTCCCTACAGTAAAGTGAAAAGAGGGAAATACGGGATAGCGTAAGAAGTGACGTGTTGGTGTAGGGTTTAACACCCGAATCCATCAGAATATGTTATAAAAATAGCGGTAATCGTTGGATATTGAAATCGTATGTTGCCTTTTTGATATACAGCACGCTCGGCCTGGTTATGTCAATCAAGTCTGACGTGGAGGGAAATATGAATTCAATGCGCCGGAGGGAAAGCTGCCTGCGTGATCAAAAGTGAACTCTAAAACAAAGCGCAGATGTCGCGATGAGTGCCGAGCAAATTAGCACTTGCTGAAAGGCGGGAACATAATAAGTGGCAGGGCGTCTTTCGATCAAGAGCGCGATAGCACTGCGCGCCGCTTTGCGACATCGCCTGCTATTTAGTGTATTATGAGCGAACGGGATTTTGAAATATAGCCGAGTCGTCGTGTAGTATGTTGGCATGATATATTCGTTGCAACAATGGAGTAGCCAATGATAAAAGTTTTGTAGGTCAATCTCTACTTCAAGACGAATGTAATCGCATAAACAATGAATACTTGTATGATTCCAATCTTGTTGTTTATCCATTTTCGTCAATCATTACCTTCGAGGTTCTTGAAATTTGTGTCATTCAGTATGACTTTGTAACATTGACACTTAGAGAATGCCCGTAAGAACAATTCTGGAAAAACCAATCACTGATTATCTAGGTAGGGTGACTCTAAAATTGGAACTGGCTGACAAGATGTAGAAAACAAACGTTGCATATAGCGCCAAACCACTCAACGGTTATCATTCTCGCGATTCGCACTGGTAGTTTTTAAATGACGCGTCACAAATCAGGCGTCAGCATATATCGTTATCAGGCCGCGGAGAACTATGAATCAATTTTCGAGATCTAATATCGCATACTAATGCTAACAGGACAGGAATAGTATATGAAGGTGCACCTCGGGTGAGGTGTATGCTTTGATAGATATGATAACAATCGTTAACATTGCTAGAATTGAGGCTGTTCGTCGAGATTGATCTATACTAAAGGTTGTAAGTGATATGTTGATTGTTTTGTTTGGGCTATTCTATTGTCAGTTGCATGTCTACCCAATAAAGCTGACCAAGCGATCGCAATAATAATCTAACGTGGATGATCACAGAATTTCGTTATTAAACGAAGAGTAAAAGAAACTCTTGTACGACAACGTCGATACAAGTGGAACACAGTATCATTGACTTTAAAAGAGCAAATGGGATTCTTGTAGGTGTGAACATGCAATGCACGTGGAGACAAAATTGTGCACAGGTGCGATGAGGTCGAAATAGATACATTCAGGGTAATGCGATCCGAGACGGGAGGAAGAACATTCCACAGATTGGTGATGTAGGACGTCGGTCACGTCCCGACGCTCGTCCATGGACCCATTGATATGAAGTGGTGGTGGGGGGGGGGGGGGGGGGGGNNNNGGGGGGGGGTGACGATGGCATCCGATTCGAACGTGACTTTATTATAGAAAGGTAGAGAAAATCATGCTCATCTTATCGAAGTGATGCCCTAAGGTGGAGTCGAGGAATGAGCAGCAGCCCGGAGGAGGGATGCAGATAGATGGATGGAAGGGAGGAGAGAAAGAAAGAAAGAGTGAGGAAAGACTCATAAACTGCAGATACAGATAAAGAGAAAAAATTGAGAGAGATATCAGTTAGACCTGGAGACGGAAATGAGAGAATATTTATTCAAATCAATTTGTTTGATGCAGGAGGTAAAGACCTGACTATTGGACAAAAAGAAATTGCGAAGGAGATGAACTTTTATAATTATGTATGCATGGAAATAGAAAGAGAAAGAACGAGAGAAAGAAAGGGGGAATGTGGTCAAATGTAATTGAATGGGTAGGGAAAAACAGAACGAGGAACTGATACTGATGTATATAGATGGAAAAGATTATGCGACCAGACAGAAAACGAGAAAACGTAATGGAGAGGTGTTTGGAAGCGGAGACACTCCTCGGGTTCGAAAGAAAGCAGTCGAGCTCTATCCTTCACGCATCCACCATTATGTATATATCACTTCATTTAACGACATGTTAAATTAATGAAAGACATGTTATAAAGATTGCATTGCGTTAAAAAAAAAAAAACTAATGCTTTTTAAATCATATTATACAGACTACATCCCTTTTGTATAATCTGCTCTGTACAATCATGATAATATCCAAGGCGTTTTAGTGAACAACGGAATCGCTGATTCATGATAGGTCCATGGGGCGAAAAGTCTATCATTTGGAAAGTTTATTGGTCACTTGCGTCAGCGTTGGGTGACGATACAAATAAAGAGAAAATATGTGGGTGGCAGACGAGGCGTCGTTTTTTTCTGGCGTACGGCTGCGGCAGCGACTGGTGTGTTCTTTATTTAAAGAGTGACGTCAAATAATACAAGTTGGCATAGTGTAAACTCGCACATGGGCACAATGGGCTAATTAACTTCGCATGATTGATTAGCGCAGGTATAATAACGCAATAGAAAGGACGCCTCATGCGCGATGCTCATTTGAGTTTGAAATTCAGTAATGATTTTTCGTGTCTGATATACCGACTTACGCCATACATTGCGATTCGTTCACTTATCTGGCGGATATACAGGAATATTAAAAAAACGAGCATCACATCATCATCATTGAAAATGAATATCCTTTTCCAATAGTTATGATTAAAAACCGGTCTGGCTTCTTTTACGCCCGATACCGCTTCATTATCAGCAATCACCTTGATTTTAATGCCATACGATACACAATCACGATCATAATAGGCTTTCCAACAAGTCATATGCAGTCAGTGACGCTTTAGTTTCATATGTCTTCCGGCGTTGCAATTTTCTCGATAGCTTTAGTTTCCAGTACTGACGGCACCAAATCCAAAAGAATCTCTATTGGATTACCAAAGGCTTTAGAAGATAGTTGGATAATGACGAATATAGCCTAAAGAAGAATGGCTCCTGATCGGGAGACGCTAGCCTGAAAGAAAGATCGAGTTGGGTCTCGTGTTTATTCAACAGACTTCTAACATCGCCGAGAGATCAGCTTACCAATTCAAACTCAGTTAAGAGTCACTGTCGCAAAGATATTGTTTTTAGTTTACTGAGGAAAACTAAATTTGAAAAATCACGGTTCCACAAACAGTATCTTTCCTGAAGGAAATAGACTCTGGATGACATCCCCAGAAACTTGAAAGCCATAAATCCTATCATATTACAATTTCCTGCTCAAAGACAAACACAGATCATCCTCGATTTACAGGTCGATGGGGAGAAATGAATATATTAAGACAGATGATAGAGGTCGAGATGGATAAAAAGAAGTCTGTGAGATCTGATTCGTTTGGGACCACAGATCCGCGAACAGTTACGAAAAAGAATAAGTTATGTGCAAAGGAACACAAACTGTATTTTCAAGAATCATTCACATTGAAAGACGGGAAACAGTCACCTTTCGCGAACGTGGGATGTCCTAAAACCCACCCAGGGGTGTTAATGGTGATGCAATGTGCGGTATCCCGTATGGTTAATGCAAGGTGTACAATATCCATTTTTATTATTAAACGTATTACGTACATGAAGACCTGGAGGCTGGATGAAACATAAACCGTTATAAAAACGAAAGCAGGTAAAGTGGGTCAGAATGAGATATTGTGCATTCGAATAGCCCAAGGATAAACAACTATAGGATGAGGGGATATTGGGTTCTGTTCATTAAACTGTATTTCTATAGAGACTGTCCCTGCAGTAAGACTATACGGGGATTACTGTAACTAGTTGAAGAAATATAAAATCACATCACATCCGGATTACCAGCACAGATACGGGACTGAGCATTCTTTCCCGACAAGCTCAATTTCTATGCTATGCCCTCCAGATCTGCATTGTATTTCACTTTTATTTCTCTTTCTATTTTTCTCTAGCTTTACATTTTACGTCAACCTGTTTTTTTTTTCTATTTCTATTTCATTTCTCTCTATTCCTCTATCATTCTTTTTTTTCTTTCTATAAAAGCATATATTTTCCACTTTGCACATTTCACTACGCCATCACGACAATGCAAGCATGAAATCCCTAAACGCTGATAAAAGCATTATTTCTGCACTGATGACCAAATACGGCATTAATTGATATACTATAACAGATAGACAAGCTTTCAGAGTGAGGTCGAGTAAGGAGATAGCCGTCCACCCCCCCCCCCCNTCCCCCCCCCCCCCCCTCGCGCGCGCTCTCTCTCTCTCTCTCTCTGCTTTTCTTGTAACACATTTTCAGTGAGGTCAAGACTGCACTGACTATCATTGGACCCCTAAAAGCATCAATATCTCTAAGTCAGGACTCAACTACTGCGATAATTGATATGCTTTGTCAGGGAGGCCTGCTCTCAGGGTGAGGTCGAGCGAAGAGAAGGAGGATATTGATGTCCATCTTTCTTCTGTCTTCTTTCTTCTGTCTTCTTTCTACTTTTTCGCTCTCTTTCTCTGTCTCTTACTCTTATTCTTCTGTCTCTTTCTGTCTCTTCTCTCTCCTTTTTTTGCTGCTTCTTCTATCCCTCTTTCTGCCCTCACCTCTTCTCTCTCTCTCTCTCTCCTTCTCTCTCTCTCTCTCTCCCTCTCTATCTCTCTCTCTCTCTCTCTCTTGCAGCACATAGTCCTTCACAGCACTAGTTATTATCGAACACCTAAAAGCACCGTTTGTTAATTGATATGCTAGGTCAGGTAAACAAGCTTTCTGAGAGAGCTCTAGCTAGGAGAAGATGGAGGATATAGATGTCAATCTTTCTCCTCCCCCCTCTCTCTCTCTCTCTCTGGGTTCAGACGTTGTCTTTTTTCCTATCAGTAGTATTCCAAGATCAGTTACTGATAATCGTTAATCCTCACCCCCCTTACATTGATGAAAACCACAACTACTGCCACCACAATTATAAGCACCTCTCTTTCTTTGTTGACACAATTTTCTTTCCTGCGCGGATGTTTGTTAATTACCCTTCACAGGTTAGTGTGATACATGGCTGGCTCGATCGCCATTGACATGATGTACCAAATATTAATATCTCCCAAAGAATCATTTCATCTTAACGAATCCATCAGGTTATTAAATGCTCTCGACACGATAAGGTTACATGCACGGTTCGTTTGCAGAGTCACCGGTAGCTAAACTTGACATCCCTGGGTCCGAACCGTTTACCGGTATTGGATGTCACCGAAGCCCTGCGGATCCCTGACGAGAGGAGGAGAGAGTCAGAGGAGATGAATTTCTCCCTTTCTTTCATTGCCGAGCAAGGTACGCCGCTTCGGGCAGCGATATTTGATAATGAGGTAGATAGAGTGGTGGATGGAGCTAGTCAGAAGTAGAGAGGGAGAGACAGACAGACAGACAGACAGAGAGAGACAGAGAGGGTAAAAATAGGAGATACATAACACCTGTAACCTCCTTACTTTTCTGAGCTATCTTGTCTATTTTCTCCTCTTTCTCCTTTCTCTTTAATTCCATTTTATCAAATTTCTTATTAAAATATAGGAACATAAGTTTTCAACACTTGTCACATCCTGAATCCTTTGTTGTTGTCAATCGTAATCGTTTTGTGGTTGTTTTCTTAGATAACTGGGAAAATTGTGTAACCAAAGAGCAGTGGTGAAATTCGTTTTCGCATCGGAGCAGATTTCTAAAAACAGCGAAGGCAAGAAATCACCACAATCACACGCTGCTGGCTAACCCCATTGAAGTTAGCACCTTAACTGCGTCACTTTTCACTTGCATCTAGTATATTTGTTGCAGCTTGAAATCTTACTCAATGAGAATGAACTCGTTTTTCTTCGTTGAACAAGGGAAAAGTCCGAAAGGATGTTGTTTTTCTGAACAAAAATGTAGTAGTATCACTTTCCGTCAAGCGGCAAATTTAAAGTAAACAACTCTTGCAAATTGTGCGAAATCAACCTCAGCCAAGTATTGGTTTCTCTTAACCTAACAGCCACTATCACAACAGTATACATTGTGGCTAACGATGGGAAGTTGTCAAAAAGAAGGGGGAAAGGAAAGGAACAAAAACGACGAATATAAATAGGAGAAAAGAGAGATCGGTCAAGAAATTGGTAACGAGAAGAGACCAATGGACGCCGCATGTCTGCAACTGACGTCGGGAAAGAAAAAAGTCCACATCTGTATTAGATTTCCAAGGATAAAAAATCTGATTCATGCTAAATCAGAATTGTAAGATGACGAGTTAGTGTAACAGTATGAATATTCCATTGATTTCTATATCAACATTCTAGTGACCTTCAACGATTTAACACTGCGATGAAGTCTTCAGTAGAAACGACAATAATCATCTTCTGAGAAATGCAAGTATCATTCCTGACAGGCAAGGTTGGAATTTAAAGGTATGGTTATTGCGTAAAGATATAAGGAAAACCGATGAATGGAAGTAGGACATTAAAATAAAGAAAATGACCGTTTAGTATATCATTTTATTTTGTCAGAAAATCTACTTAGTTCTTCTTGATTTTTACTAATTATGTTGCTAAATAGAGGAAGGTGTCATCTCCAAAGTGCATAGGGAAATGTGTTATTATTTCAATGAACATTAACATTTTTAATATAATTGATTCAGCTTGATACATCAAGATTAACTTTCCGAAATTATGAAACCCTTGTATATACATCATGGCGATAACAAAAACAACTTTGACTGATATTCAACAATATAAACAATATCAACAATATTGTGACGCTGAAAACGAAGATAGCAATAAAATACAATCACCGTTAATTTTAAAAACAGCGTGATAACTTTTGATAAATGGTTCCAATAAAGAAAGTTCAACCAAGGGTTCTAATAATTATTGTAACCATACCCGTACCTCAATAAAACACTAACTCTGAACTAGTATTTACCGAAATAAAATATTATTAATGACTCAACAATCAATGCCAGGTGAGATACTGTACTCTACAAAATACTGATTACAGTGCTTTGTGATTATGGCAATTCTGACCTCAATGGCGTCCGAACGGATAAATTCAAGAACGCATTGAGCTACATCTTCCTTCACAATATGCCTTGCCTTGAACTAAGGCTGCACCTGCTTGAAAAGACTATTTTATATTCGCCGAGGAGAGAGAGAGAGAGGGAGAGAGAGAGAGAGAGAGAGAAAGAGAGAGAGAGCATACGAGAGGAATGGGGTCACAAGATCAGAAACGCAGGCAACCGAAAGGCAAATGTGCGAACATGCCAAAGACGTATTACCATTACGTAAACTCGAAACATAATTTTTCTATGATATATACAATAATGTCATGAAATTACCCTTGAGTTGATTTTCCGAACGTACAACACCCGGGTCACATCGCTATAAACCAACACCAAAATCGACCGATAGGACTCACAGACAACGTCTTGGTAGTTCCGGATACCGGTACTCTTTCGATGTCTGAATGCATCGGTCCGGAATGGAATTCTACACTTTGAATCATCTTATTCAGTAGGGATCATTTCGTTTTGGAGCGGAAATCCACTCTCAAACACAGTGGCATTAATTTGCAACAAAGTAATTCAAACCATTACTTTGGGGTAGATTTCACTATGTGTAGGAGCGGATTCAACGCCAAAACGAAATGATCCTTACTCCATTGTATAACTCCAAAAAGTGTAGATTTCCACTCTTCTTGGAAAAACAGATTTTCATTTATTATTTTGTTCTGTCCACTGTCGGTCTGGTGTCGATCTCGTCTGTGTGGCAATGTATTCATACCTCAGTCACACCGCTAAAACCGATTCCACACCGACTGATTGCTGCAATTGTTGTTCGGTCGAGCTGTGGTCGCTCCGATGTCGGCCTCGTCGATGAAACTGAGGTTTCCATGATAGATGGTTTATGAGACACACGATCGATTACCGGCAAGCACCGTGTTATTATGACCACGGGGATTTTTCAGAAACATTGTTTGCACAATTGAAGATGCTTCAGGTTGGAAGACGTTGGAGTGGTCTGACTAATACAGACACAGAAAAGGCCTCAGGAATTCAGGGATATACTATTATATCGTATGCCTTCGCACTGCCGTCTTGCCCGTCTATAATGTAGATGGATATGAACAGAACTTGTCCAGTCTTTCAGCACGTGCTACGAGAGTTTCATTTCACTGACGTCGTTCTTCATGAAGGTTGTATATGTTTAACATCAAACATGTATCCAGGAGCACGCTTTCTGTACTCACGAACACTACCATACATTAGTGTACAAGTCAAAGAAAAATAGTGCGGAAAACATTACAAATAGACCCAATGTCATAACATCACAAAATCATATTTCTTACGATGTACAAATGAATTACAATTCAGTTTGGTAAATTAAATTGGGTAGCATTAAAACGTTTAACAAAACATACTTTTTACACATGGACATGTAAATATGACATTGTGTAATATTTTGTCTTCACACAAATTCCTTTGTATGGTCGTTTACATTTTTAAAGAATATAAATATTTGACATTGACAAGCATTTATGATCGGCCGTGACCGAAAAAAGATCATTACATTGTGCCAAATTTCGTTAAGTGAGTATAGTGAAACAAGCGTGGCCTTACCCTCTTGTTGATCTTAGTATATAGAATATTCTGTTGACATTATTTTGCTTTAAGTATAACAAATCGAGAGCAAAGGAGTGTACTATTTAGATCTATTATGCAGTGATATTTAGTGACATTGACCTTAAACCGAGGTTTAAAAAATATCTCCTTTGCTTCATCAAGGTTAAGCCTGGAATGATCTCCATATTAATACAGCAAGACCTAGCATCATCCTTCATCCAGCTTGTTCAAAATCAACGCACTACTCTCGACGAATTCTACACGGAGAGAGGGAGGGAGAGAGAGAGACAGACAGACAGACAGACAGAGCGAGAGACAGAGAGAGAGAGAGAGAGACGAAGAGAGAGGGAAAGAGTGAGAGAGAGAGAGAGAGAGATGCCCGGAAAACCATCCAGACATCGTCCTTCATCCTTACATCATTTAATCATGGACCTACAATCAATGCTCTCACATCAATGACTTCTTTGAAGAGAGAGTGAGACAGAAAAAAGAGAAAGAAAGAGACACACACACACCCACACACGCAAACACGCACACACACACACCAACACACGCACGTAAAAAGCAGATGAAGCAGATAAGCCCTTAATAATCTCAATATCAATCCTTTCATCTCAATGAATTCTACACCGAGAGAGAGATACAGAGAAAGAGACAGACAGACAGATAAAGAGAGTGAGAGAGAGAGGGGGGATACAGAAACAGAGAGAGGGAAGAGACAGAGACAGAGAGANGGGGGGAGATAAAGAGTGACCCATTGGAAAGATGGCGTAATGAAAAGGCTTGAATCAATAAGGGAGATTAGAAGCGGATCCTTCACCTGTGGCAGGTGAGCTACATCCGGGGGGAGCTCTGACGATGCATCAAGATAGCCCCGGCATGACCCACGACAAATCCGCGACTTAATTGCTTGTAGCGTACGGATCAACACTCCTTAATAACACACGAGGCATGAATGTCCTTGTCATGTTTCTGTGGCGGATCTTCCCTCATGGCTAGTTGGTTTATCGACAACTAAAGTTTAAAAATCTGCCCTAAAGCCTCCAACCCTCACCTCTCGATGATAAAGAAAAGGTCTTTCGAACGGTAAGGAAAGTTCACCTCATTATGCAGATCTCTCCAACAGACGACAAGAAAGAAAATGTGAGAACGGCAGTTGTCCGATAAGCATAGTTACTATAAAGAAAGATTTGTCCCTGCCTCCTTTCCCCCAAGGCATCTAAAGCAACACCCTCTAAGGGAGGAATGATGCAAAACAAAAGAGACTGTACTTTCTAGGCATGGTATGCAGTATTATCGACGAGGCGCCGAACGATTGTACGGTATAGACTTGGTTAACCTGTTGGACATGGTCTCGTTGTGAGTGTGTTTCGTGGGATCTTAGATTGAATGTTGACATAGCAAGAAAAAAATCCGTCGTTGCTCGGCAGAGAGCCAATAATGATGGAGAAGAGGTTAAAATCCCTAATTACAAAAACCCGTTATGTAAAACTTTATTATAGATGTTCTCTTTTGAAAGATTCCATGCATGGGAGCCCATCAACATTTAATTTGTATCTTTAAAATGTAAATGCTTTACTTTCCGAGATGTTCATTCAGCAAAACAACATCAGACGTCAATTTATGAGGGTTAAATCATCACATCAATCTTCTCATAATGTAAAAATGAAAATATTGATGAAAAATGCTCTCCTTTTTCTATAGGGTTGCAATAGGCTGTCGTAATAATTATGTACCATGAATTGCAGCCATTCTTTTTCATTCGTTTTTTCGTTGCATTTTTTGGTTTTAAATCGACGGGCATTTTCGTCTTGAAAATAAAAACTGTCAGTGTATATTATCCCACAATCATTTTAAATCAGCCAGTATACACAAATCAACAATAGTCCTTCCCCTTCCATTATCCTTTACAAACCCTTTAAAACCGATCTATCCATTCGAGGGCGGGGAAGATATTTCCGCATGTGCATTCTTAGCGGTGCACCTGCATGGAAGTGAGTGCGTTCTCTCTTTCCTCTCCAACACTCCCTTTATCTCCTGAGCGTTCTTCAAGGTGAGCATAATGAGTCTATTCATCGGTCGACGTGCAGTCTATATACGAACCTGACCACGATGACCTCAGCAGATGTCTGATCGATGTCATTGACGTAGTCGAAGAAGATAACACCTTCATCTGATCATGCAAACATCCGTGGAATTGAGCAAGAAAAGTGCTCCATACCAAGCAGGTATATTATTATGGATATAGCCCTCTTTTCTCCCCAACTATACACTTAAAATTACAACTAAGATGTATTTAAAGAGAAGGTTGAGTTCTGGGAAGAGGTGAAAAATAATTCGTGAACTTTATCATTCTTATTATGCAAGTGTGGAAGAACATCAGATAAGACATGTTCCCTAAAAAGCATGGCTCTTCAAATGCCTTCATATTCTAAATATGTCATGTAACATCGTACAAAGCCGGGGGGGGGGGTTACGCCACGTGTTCGTGTAGTCCCATATACATCTTTATGTGTACAGTGTTTGTAACTTTACTAAATTTCTTATCATTTTGATGTTTCCAGAACCTTGCAATACACACAAATTCTTACATGCTAGATGATCAACCTTTTCTGGTCGATTCCACAACCGTTTCTTTCACAATGCAATCGCATGACCAGAACTCAACTTCATCTCTAAAGAGAAGGTTGCGTTCTGGGAAGAGGTGAAAAATAATTTGTGAGCGTGAAAGAACATCAGATAAGACATGTTCCCTGAAAAGCATGGCTCTTCAAATGCCTACATATTCTAAATATGTAATATAACATCGTAAAACTCCGGGTTAGGATTTTTTTACGCCACGTGTTCGTGTAGTCCCATATACATCTTTCTGTGTACAGTGTTTATAACTCTTCCAAGACTTGGCCAAATTTCTTATCATTTTGATGATTCCAGAACCTTGCAATACACACAATTTTTTCATATGCTAGATGATCAACCCTTTCCGGTCGATTCCACACCGTTTCTTTCACAATGCAATCGCATGACCAGAACTCAACTTCATCTTTAACAATTATGTATATATAAACATATATATATATATATGATAATGTAATTGAATATAGACAAACCTGATAAATGAAAAAATATGAAATATAAACACAGACAAATACAAAATATGTAAGAGAGGATTTAGCCTAGCGAATTATATCTTTTTTCCTCAATGTTCTTCAGAAGTACGTTCTTGATAGTTTCTCTTAATTTACCATGTATACATGGCATCAGGCTGAGAGAGCAGATTATGCAGTTGAAATGGAGCAATAATTCATATGACTGCATCATCATATTCATTATTATGATGAGTGTTATTCTACTTTGTCCACTAGCAAGAAACAAAAACAAGTTCAATCTACTTTGCAAAATGATACAATACGACGTAAAAATTCCATCTTGAGTTGTGGTAATAACCATAAGTCACTTTTATCAAGTTTATTATGTACATGATTAAAAAATAATGTGTTTCGGTTAAAATTTAATATTCCACTTTGGCGGCATAAAACAATAAACATTTCCCGAGACTCTCACAGGAATACATTCCCATTATACGAAGCTTTTGAAATGACCAGCGTTTTAGACGCCATATTAATTCTAACGTACTACGAAAATCATTTCCCTGTATAAACCGATTTCTTTTTTCCTTTTTTACTATTGATAACAAAGTAAGTATTATATCTTATGGTGTCGCATTGAAACCTGTTAAAAAAAACTACTAGGTAGCTCCGTTTTGTGTAAGTAGGCTAAGCTTCGATGTCAAAACTCTTGTCAATTTCTTTTCGCCCAAATCCGGATTATGGATACATGACCAGAAATAAACATGTCGAGGGTACGTTGATGTAAAATAGGCTAAGCTATGAGGATGACTATGTAACAAGACATCCTCATGGTCATACATGCTCGTACTTTTTTGTGATGTTTTTTTTGTGCGTGGTAGTTTTAATTTTCAATGTTTTTTTTTTTGTAATGGATATGTGCAGTAACCATAGCAATACATGTAGGTACTTACATCCAAATTGGTGCAAATATAGGCTAAGCTATATGGCGCCGTACTCATCATCGTCAAAATAAGACATTTTTCTTCTTTCTAATTCGTACGCGTGCATTATAATGAATTTCCGATAATTTAACTCAATATTCCCAGGGCTCTATCTGAACCTGGTAACGCGACCAAGACCGACATCAGACCGACAACAGATTACATTACCCCTCAATGGCTAAAAATAAAAATCAGTCTGGTTGAAGTCGATGTGGGGTCGGTTTAGCCGTGTGACTGAGGTCTATCAGTAAATGAACTCTAATTGTTATCATAATGGTGCAAGTAGATTTTAAGCTTCGGACTTATTAGGTAAAGACCAGTATTGGAAACGCCCCAATTTCAAAAAATGAAATGGAAGCTATCATTACCAATCATGTGAAAGAATATGTTTTGACTAATACATGATGATAAAAAATTTGCCGGGAAACCGCCTATTTGGTAAATTTGTTTCTCTCATGGTCTGTGAGAGATATAGGGTAGTCCCATATACATCTTTCTGTGTATAATGCTTGTAACTATACGGAGAATGGGCCACATTTCTTATCATTTTGATGATTCCAGAACCTTGCAGATGCTAGATGCTAGATGATCACCCTTTTCTGACTGATTCCACAACGTTTCTTTCACAATGCAATCGCATGACCATAACTGGTGTTTACCTTTAATCAACATGAAGGCATGCAAAAGAAAGGCACTGCGACCGTCATGTATTTTCTTTTGCTTTTACCGTTCGTAATTACATATCTGTTGATAATCGTCTAGTTATTTCGAAATGGATACGTTTATTGATGCACGTAAACTAAGCTTTAGGCTTATATTATACCTGTTATATCATAACAGGTATTATTAAAGAGCAACTTATCTATGCTACAAGCTTCTTTCCATTCTTCTTCGTTTTATGTAATGTCCACTAGTGACCTTTTCGCAGTTAATACACCTCATTGTGATGCAAATAAGCTTCGGGCCTAATCAACAAGTACAGCGTCAACACCGAGATAAGAACAATATATGTTTCTATCTTATCGTAGTTTGTCTTTAATACTCCGTATTATGACGTACCTGCTCTTAAATGTCCAATAATTATGACGCAGAATTCTACCTTTTTCGCCGTAAATCCACTTCAATTTTATGCAGGTAGACTAAGCTTCGGGCTACATTCACACGGGAAGGCGGCAACAGAGGTATCAGTGTTTCAAACTTCTTTGTTTTTTTGTTTTAAATCTTAATCATAAATCTCCTCAAAAAACCTTAATTTCGGACTCGTGTCTTCCCTTGCGCCGTCTCCATCAAGACTGGCTATGTAAGGTGATCAGCTTTTCCCTAAAATATCTCGTCTGCTTATCACGGGCATGACGGATGAAATGGAAACTTGAATCAATAAGTGAAGGGCACAGACGGCAATTTTGCTTCTCGCTAGAGATTTGGTCAAAATTCATCGCAGCTTTCGCTATTTTTGTCCCTACAAGCCTTGACTGATATTCTGCTTTCCCAGCACTGCAGTATTGAGACAATATAAGGCCACTTTCGCTGGATGAAAGTTTCAATCATTCCAACCCAGTTTTGTACGCATTTCTGAAATGCTTATTCATGATATTAAGCTTACTTCTAGATGATCTTAGAGGTCTAGTCCATAAATTCTTGCAGACAGATATCCTCAACTTACATTGAATGTAACGCTCAAGCTTTTTTGCGAAATGTTTATTGCTTATTGCAAGGAAGTGTTTGCAAGGAAAACGGTATTTCTTTATACTCAAAATCAATCATCTAACACCGCGTTGCACAATACTTATGTGCGCACCGTAGGTCACAGAGTACTCTACATTCAGCTCTTCTACAAAATGAAGTACTATCCGTGTTTCATAGCAATAAACAGAGAAGCATATGAGTAGACACACGATGAAAATAAAAACATGCCGTTTTGCGATTTAAACAAATGATTCAAATCGTATTCATTTAGTCGATACAGCTTTAATGTCTTTTTATCAATTTAATAATTCGGCAACTCATTTCCATGATTACTCAATATAAAGTAATGTATGGTTTGGATTTCGATCGATTGTAAAAACAAAAATCGTTTCATATGTTGAAATTCTATTTTCACAATCTATTTTGAGAACAATTGCCTCGATATCTGAGCCTTTACCTCGGGCGACGCATTTCTTTTTTCACTCTCTCTTTCCATCTCAACGAACGGCAGAGGTTAACCCAAATGTCAAGTTACCTAAATGGAGTTCCATTAGCTCAACGAATATATGACAATGGTGAATTAAAAGTAGAAACAAAGAAATATCACCTCAAAATCGTCAAGGCACACGAGGTATTATATTTGTGATTTGCGATGAAAAGAACTTGGTTGTTTACCGTATTTCCTTATTATAGGTATTATTTAATTCGTTTTTATTCCGAAGAAAAATGAGACAAAAAATTGAATTTTGCATTGTCTTAAACCTCTCGATATACCTCTTTTTATAAACTAAATCAATTATTACCTTCATTCTATACAATGAATAGAAAAACGCCACCTGAACGCATGAAGTGTTTGCAAAAGTTCAGCAGCCCTCTCCCGACATATAAAATGCAAATCTCGTGAGCCAAAACTAATTTTATACAAACATGATCAAAATTCATGCATGGAATATTCAAAAATCGATACTTCAGCCTTTCAGATGCTTGACGTTTGCCGGGTGTTAATTTGATATTCAAGCAAGGCGGAGTATTTTTGACTGATCACCCCCCCCCCCCCCCGCGATATATTTTTTTTTTTTTTCCTCGGANAGCGATATATTATTTTCTTTCTTCCTAGGATATTCCCCAGGTTTTCCACAGCATTAAATATTGAAGTAAGTTTAGTAAAGAACATTAATTAAGTATCAAAGAGGAAAAACATAAGGGTCTGTGGCTGCGTACAGATCCTGCATTAAATGCGAAGTGCAATGTAAATAATTATAGAGAGTCTATTATTAATCGTTTTTGCGGCTTCGCTGACGAGAGCGTGTTTTGTTAACTCTTGTTGCAAACATTCAATAATTCACTTCATGCCTTTAGGAGAAAACAGGAAATCATGTATGATTTATTCATTTTTCAGCTGCATACTATTTTGTATTCTTTTAGAGCTTTTCTTGAGGCGGAGTAAGCACCTGCCACTTTCTTCCAACAAGCATCTACATATCAAAAATGAAACTAAAGGTTAACGAAAATGGAAAATAATATTCACTTTAAAACAGATATAGTTTGGTGTTCAATTTGATTATACAATTTAAAACAAAAATAATCTCAATTTGTGAATAATCTGAAATCCATAATTAATGTGTTCACGCATGTACAAACCTCTTGCCGCCGCTGCGTTAAGCGGACAAATTAAGGAGAGAGAATAAACATGAAGAGCAAGAAGAAATAAGTACAGTAAACGGCATATCAATAGCTAAATGGAAGGATGTGCCAGTGTTGTACATTTCATTTTAACTAAATAGATTCATTGAACACGAAACAAAAATGATGAAAATCATTTCAATGCACAAATAATGGTTTGCTCATTAAACATGCCTAAACTCATATAATCGCTTGTATACATGTACTAATATCATCAGCCATTCGCTTCCATACCTTTATTACTTGTATTTGCTCTGTTTGATCTAGATCTCGACTTGCTTTAACGTCTTTTACGTGTCAGTGACTAATACACAAAGCTAATGGATGTTGAGAGCTTGACCAAATACATACATTCTTGTGTAACCAGGGGTACATGTATGCTGCCGCAGACTGCGCCCAAGCGGGGGAAGGGGGAGTAAGGGGAAAGCCCCTAGTAAGCGCCCTCCATGTGTGTTGCAGTCTTCATTTGAAACAAACTCTCTGGTAACACCTAAAACAATATTTGGTTTTCTCACTCATGTGAACGATTAGGTATGTAATTATTGAATAGGAGTACATCAATTTCAGAAGAAGGTTGGCTGCCAAAGAATAATAATGGACAGCAGGGTGAATTATCCTCCCTCCCTTTCTCTTTTTCTTTATTAAAATCTTTCTATTTCACCTCTTTTCTCATCATATTTGTACCATATCCCCCCTCTCTCTCTCTCTCTCTCTGCACCTTTCTTTCATTCTTTTGATCTCCATCTCATTCTCTTTTTTAAATCTCATGTCTTTCCATCATCACATCTACCCTCCCATGTCTTTACTTAATGACAATCCCATAATGATCCTCAATTAAGCATGATCTCAGAGACACACAACACGTTTCTAGTTTCTATTCGCATTACTCCGCCTCATAATATACACCCCCTCGCACTTGTTCACTGGTTACGCCCTTCCAAGGATGGAGATCGTAAACTGGAGGACCGTTCAAGATGTTTCTGTGCGTCTTCGAGCGGCTGCGTAGTCGGCTTCAAAATATGGTTGCCCTCGCAATAAACCTGCATCGTTTTATTTCCTGCTGAGACGCAAGTGAAACATGTTTGTGCTAATAACAACGATTTAAGGACGATGTTCGACTTCCTCTACTGACGTGCACGAAATGTCAAGTGAAGTGCAGTAATGTTACGAGCATTGTAACATTAACAAAAAATAACCTTTAACCTTTCCAACTTTATAATGGTCATGTGTCATGTTACCCCCCCC